>BLKR01009943.1:0-77314 GCA_011170035.1 Teleogryllus occipitalis
GTTCAGTTACAACTGTGGTGACCGAGGTGACTGGGCGATGTGATTTAACTGTGTGTTTTTTGTTTAAGCAGTAATATTTGGTGATATTCTGTTTTTGGTGATATTAAGTAAAACAACAACCAACAAACAGTGCAACGATTTATCTGTGAAAAATGAGTGTAGATAGTGCCCCCCCTGGGGGGCTACTTGAAACCTCAGGGTTTATTGTGCAGTCAATGGAAATGACCAATGAAAATTCCAACGGCGGTGAATTCTACGGGCAGGGATTCACATTTTCATCGTCATCAGTGGGCGCCTTTCATCAGGAAAATGCATCACAGAACGTGAGTCTAAACGGCAACGTGTGCCCTGATTCAAACAAGAGGAAAAAGCTTGATTCTGACCATGGAACAGAGGATAATATTAGGTACAACGTACCAGTAAGTTCACGCTATGAATTACTTAGAAATTTAGATAATCGTGATAATTTTGCAAGTGATATAACTGTAAAAATTCCACCAATATTCATTCATAATGTTAACGACAACGGATATCTACTTCTAGTTAGTGATATTAAAAAAGTAGCCAAAAACGAGTTTACTATTAAACAACAAAAAGACTTTTATCAAGTGAACTTTGTAACAATTGAAGACTACAGAGAATACAGAAAATTTTGTGATGGAAATAATATCCAATATCATTCTTTCAGAGATCCCTATCATTCTAAGCTCACAGTCATAATTTATGGTATACCTGTCGCTTATTCTCAGAAAGAAGTATATGATGAATTAGTAAGGCTTACGTACCCAGTGACAAGCGTAACAAGGCTATATAATAAAAATAGAGAACCTCTATGGTCCTGTGCTGTAGATTTAACGAACACTGAAAATGCTAAATCAATATTTAATGAAACTAAATTATTTTATTCTGTAATTAAAGTGCGCATGCGAAACGCTCCAAAGTGATACAATGTAAGCGTTGCCAGAGATTCAAACACACCCAAGCTAACTGTAAATTAAATCCAAGGTGTGTTCGTTGTGATGGGTCACATCATTACTCGCAGTGTACTAGATCAAAAAGAGAACAACCGATTTGTTGTAACTGTGGGGGAAATCACACTGCGAATTATCGTGGCTGCAAAAAATTTAAAGAAGCAGAAAGTGGACGAAAGCAATGGCAAGGTCTTAATGCTCAAACCTCTAATTCAAACACCGGCGGTAAGCAACCTCCAAGGAGGCCGCCACCAGCTGATAACATTCAAAACTTTCCCCCACTGCCTAAAGTAAATATGCCTTTGCCTTCTCAAAACTACGAAAATCGTAATTCAAACTGGAGAACACAAAATTCCAATAATGCAAACAATATCAATTTAATTAGCACAATAGTAAATCAAATATTAGCAATTATTGTTCCTCAGCTACAAACAATGATTCAATCTTTAGTTCCTGCACTTATTAATGGCATTAAATAATTATGATGAAACGAGGTTATTAAACTGGAACGCAAATGGCATAAAACGCCAAACAAATTCATTCATTCACTTCTTAAATGATAATAAAATAAAAATAGCATGCATAACCGAAACGCATTTACTGCCAGGTGAAAAATTTAAAGTTAATGGATATGCAGTATATAGAAACGACAGGTTAACGCACTGTGCTTCGGGAGGGGTGGCAATCTTAATTCACAAAAGCATGAAACATTTCCAAATAGATATTCCATCAGACAAAAACCTAGAAACGGTAGCAATTGTAATTTACGTGAATAATGAGGAAATTGTGATTGTATCAGCATATAAACCACCGAACTACCCTTTCCCACAAGCTATTTATAAAAATATTTTCAAGAAGCATTCAAAAGTTCTTATAATAGGGGACTTAAATAGCAAGAACACAGCTTGGGGTTGCAATTCAACCTCAACACATGGCAGAAAGCTATTGCAGCTAATAACTGACGAGAATTTAGATATCCAAGCACCCAGTGAACCAACTCACTATCCTTACAACAATAGAATAATCCCAGATATTTTAGATATAATAATCTCTCAAGGAATCAACTTCCCAATTTATCAAACGGTTGTTCCGGATCTAGATTCGGATCATAACCCAGTTATTTGCTCCTTCCAAGAAAAAATTCCAATAAAAGATAGTACCAACAAAACACTTAACACAAACATCAACTGGAATAAATTTCGCTATCTAATGTCCCAAAACCTTGAATTTCCAAATTCAATTCAAAATGATACTCAACTTGAATTAGAGATAAACAGAATAAACAATGCAATTCATAAAAACTTGAATGAAAGTATTATACCATCCCTTCCAACACACAGATCGTGTAGGAAATTGCCTAAAGAAATTTTGGATCTGATAAATAAAAAACGAAAACTGAGAAGGGAATGGCAAATAAATAGAAATCCTAATTATAAAAGAAAAATAAACAAACTAGCGAGGATAATCAAAATCGAATTAGATAATTTAAGGTATTCAAGCTTTCAAATTTATTTATCCCAAATTCATCCTAATTCAAAACGGCTGTGGACAACAATAAAAACTATAACAGGGGAAAAAACAAATATTCCTCCTCTAAACACCCAAACAGGAAATTCTGTACACACGGACCAAGAAAAGGCCGATTATATCGCCGAAAATTTTGAAAAAACTTTTACCCCCAACCCAATGATCGATGTTAAGCATAACAAAGAAATTGAAGAGTATATGAGAGACACGTACTACAGAGTACCCACCCCAATAAAATTTATAAGCCCCCTTGAAATAACTACAATTATAAATAACCTCAAAATTAGGAAGGCTCCAGGCCATGACCAAATAACAAACAGAGTCTTGAAAGAACTACCAAGAAGCTCGATTGCATTTCTGACAGCAGTGTACAACTCAGCACTTAGAACTGGGTATTATCCAAAATCATGGAAACAAGCCATTATCCTCCCAATCAGTAAACCAGGCAAAAATCCGAAGGAAGTAACGAGCTATAGGCCTATTAGCTTATTATCCTCTTTATCTAAAATATTTGAGAAACTGATACAAAAAAGACTTACCAAATACCTCATAGAAATAAGAGCATTGCCAGATGAGCAGTTCGGATTTAGGCAAAATTATTGTACAACTCATCAGCTCATCCGCCTGGTAGAACAAATTGCTAACGGTTTCCATAATAAACAGCATACAATAGGATTGTTTTTAGACGTAGAGAAAGCTTTCGATAAAGTTTGGCATACTGGATTACTTTTCAAACTCAAACATCTGGGAGTACCTTTCTATTTACAAGATATTATAAGTAGTTTTATTGCAGACCGAACGTATAGAGTTAAAGTAAACAGCGCACTTTCACAAACTAGAACAATAGGAGCGGGGGTACCTCAAGGTTCTGCACTATCGCCGCTCCTCTTCAATGTTTATTTTTCAGACATTCCCACATTAGGAGACTCAAATCTTGCGCTATTCGCAGATGATACTGCAATATACACAACTCATGGAGATATAAAAATAGCAAAAGATAACATCCAGGCGGATATCTCATGCTTTCTAGAGTGGGCTCAACAGTGGAGAATAAAAATAAACCCAACTAAAACCCAGGCCAAAATTTTTACTCTTTGTAAACCAAAGTTACCTCGCCCGCTAGTATTAAATAACACTATAATCCCATGGCTCCCATCCGATACACCAGTAAAATACCTTGGGGTTCATATTGATAGCAAGTTAACTTGGAAAAAGCACATTGAAGTAATAACCAATGCAACATACGCCAAAATATCAAAACTATACCCATTAATTAACTTCCGCTCAGCCTTAAATTTGGAATGTGCTATCTTAATATTTAAATCTATTATTAGACCATCACTCACATATGCCTGTCCGGTCTGGAATAACACAGCTAAAACCAACATTGAAAAACTTCAAATAGTACAGAACAAGTTTTTACGAAAATGTGCAAAGGCCCCTTGGTTCATATCAAATACACATATTCAAAGGGAACTTCAAATAGAACCCATAATAGAACATATAAGAAAAAACTGTAACAATTTTTTTACTCTTCTTCCATCCTCTCCTTGCAGTACAAAATTCACAATGGGAAAAACTTTAAACAATCCCAAAAGAATTCGCTCTCGATATCCCAAAGACATGTTTAAACCTCCATAATAATATGTATTAAATATGTAAATCTTCATCCCAATGTATGTATAGAGTGTATCTAGATTTAAGAATGTATAATGTATGTAAAAATTGTGTATTGTATGTCAAAAATTGTGTATTGTTTAGTTGTAAGTATTAGAAATATAAGTATTAAATCCTGTAAATTAGCTAGTAGTAAGATACAAGAGTGAGAGGTAATATGCTCAAATGTGAATTTACAAATGTTATGTATTACAAATAAAAATGTACAAACCCCTGAGGGGCAAAACTGCCGAACAGGAAGAAAATAAATTTAAAAAAAAAAGAAAATAAATGTCGTATTTTGCTTTGTGCTGTTACTTTGCACTTACAGTATTGTATCGCTGGAAAATAAATTTCACTTGAAAAATAAAACTTCCTGGAAATTCTATATAATTAGACCATAGAGCGCACATTACTTATGTGTTCTTTGAGTTTAAAAAAATGTAATGAAGTTTCATAATTATTATATCTTTTATCGTGAACAGTAAATGCTACAATAATAGAAATGCTATTAAAAATGTAAATTATAGAAAGTGAATTCCTCACTATATTTATTAGGGATAGGATTGCAGCCTTGAATGTTGCAACGTAAGATGTATGCACTTTAACAGGTATCTGAGGAACCATAGATTTTTAATTTTTCGCTTTACTTCGTAAGAAGAGAAAGTATCGTAATAATTTAAAATGTTTCCTGCGTTTTCCCTTAATTATAATGTTGAAGTCAGCGATTTTGTATGATATATGTTCTTAAAAATGAGATATTTAAGTGCTAATGTACTATTTTTTCAAAATATGAGTAGTTCTCGCGTAAGTTTGTTTGCAACAAAGGCAATAAAAATTTTTTTCTGAAAAATGGCTCCTTCTTTAAATAGTTTTTTCTCGGGCATTGAGTAGTACACTTATGAACAGTGTGCAATTTTGAGGTTCAATTGTCGTTAATCCCCAAATTTTTGACAATTTCAAAAGTTACTAATAATGGGAGAAACTATGTGCTGTTGGAGCTTCACTAATTCATTCTTAAAAAGTAGAAAAATGCCCGTGATAAAGAACTCCATCATAGAATCTTCGAATTTAATTTCTTTGCATATATTCGTATAAAAACTAGTATTATTGCAGCCTAATTGAATTCTTTAGAATCAGTGAGTTATAGTTTAAGTAGTAGGAAATTTTAATTACATAATAACGAACACGCAGTAAGAAAGCGTCAATGCGTTGTATTTGTATTCGCAGTGTGAACTCCAACAAGATGAACCGTCCGCGAAGCGTGCAAGACAGAAGTTGGGAATTGTCCCCATAACTTGCGCGCGATGTCAGTGTTTCTTCATCGCCCGGCGGCTGGGGGCCGGAGAGGCGCTGGGCGGCATTGTTGCAAAGCGATTGCCGGGGCGCAGCGGCGTGAGGCCGGGCGGGCGCTCTGACGCTGCTAAGTTGGCCGGATAATCCGCGTAGCGCCGCTTTTTACGCGGGGTGCGGGAGGGGGGGGTCCATAAATTCGGATGAGCGCGTCGCGCCCGTCGATGCCTCGCCCCCGCGCCGCCCCCAGCGCTCGCGCACACCCCCTTCTTGGAATTCGCGCGATTCACGAGCAGAGCCCAGCGGCGGGTGGGAACCGTGTGCAAAGCAATCAGACGAAACACGAACAATGCGACCGGGTTCCGTAACAATTTAGGAAAGGCTCAGTAGAAGTATAGGGTGTAAAAGAAAAAAAGTGGGATCATTTTGGTGTTTCACATATTCTGCCGCGTGACAGCAGTAGTGTAGATTTGTGACTATTTATACCGAGTTCCGCTGTAGAACTAAATGCAAATCGGTTGTATTAGTCCAACAATTGAATAAATTTGGAAATTTTATGAAACTCATTCAATTATCATGATAATTAAAGAAACAAAAACAACAACGATCTCATCTTCTTTACTTGAATGACTTGAAAACTATTGCTATTCCTTCATTTGTGTTCTTTCAGTAACTGTCTCAAATAAACTTCAGATGAGAGTGACAAGGAATAATAAAACGATACATATATCGTTTAAGTTACTTAATTTTTATAAACATATTATTCAACAAAAATCCATTTCTATAACACATCCATTTTGGATGTCTCTCACATTTATAAAGCCTCATTTTAACAATTTTCCTCTATTAAAATAGATTGAAAATAGAAATGGAGGAGAGCTTTTCAATCTACTTTCATGTCATTATTTTACTGTGTGTAGCCTTTTCATCATTTTGGAGAACATTAATTTTTCACTTTACAAAATTTTAATTATTTCTTGCTCTGCGAATATTTTGGTAGAGAATTTTAGAGTTCACTGAATACAATAGTATATTATGTAACGAATATTATATAAATTAAAACTAAAAAAATATCATTCATATTTCATAATATGTTAAGACATCTCTCATGTATGAAAGCTGCTAGCTCGAAAGACTGCATCTATTCTCTCAAAGTATTATTGTAAAAAGAAATGAATTAATAATTATTAAAAGATCTGAAAACATTTATGTTCAACATTTATGTTCAAAAATTAAGAAAAAACAAACATATCGGTGTAAACACATTCATATGAATTCTTTAAAGTAAAACAAAATGAGAGTATTATTTTGTTAAGACTCTGTCGTTTGGGTTTGTGCACTGAGGGAAGTGCGCGTGTGTTGTGCAGTCACCTTCCGCTGGCGCCGACGTTTACAAGGCAACTCAATCCGCGCCGGCGGTGACAGCCGTCGCCCCCGCGGGCTATCGCTGACAGCCCCGCCCACTCCGTGTCTCTCTCGCCCTCCCCTCCCCTCCCCCTCTCCGGCGCAGCTGTCGAACTGGCGCCGCCGCCTCCACTTCGCGTCGCCTCCGCCGAATATGAGATGCCATCTCGTCTCTTCGGCAGCGACTGCGCCTGTCAACGCACGCCCGTGACACGAATATCTCGACTACTTCGTCGTTTGTTTGCTGTAACACGATCGGTTTGTCGTTTGCCTCGTCCCCGCGGAATTGTAGACGTTTGCTCTGCTGGATTCTCCAGATGAAAGGATTGAGTTTTGATGGAATGTGTAGGGGTGTAAAAAACCATGTTCCACGATGGTGTCTGATAACGAATTTTTATTTACTTTTGAATGACAGCCTTCTCTATAAATCTACTGTCAATCAGATTTTTTATATTGTAGGAACTATAGATATTTGGAAGGGATATGGACCTGGTTGATAATAAAAATTACAAATGGAACGTATTCCTTTTTTTTTTTTTTTTAAATATGCGGTTTCATTCTTGATTCACCTCAATGTCGAACCTGTTTCATTAAATGCAACATATACTATAGTATAATACTTTGTCTTTAACAAATAACGACGTTCGATGAAGTTCTAATTTTTATTCGCTACTCTTTTTCATCACAGTTCCTTTACTCGCGTGCCAAGTCAGCTGCACCACGAAAACAAAAATTAAATTCGTTTCTATTCGCAACGAAGGTCACGAGCTGGAAGGAGAGAGACATTGACGTCCAATCGGGAGCTTAAACTTTTACAACTTAAATTGTTGGTATTTGAGCTCCCAATATGGGTGACGGTGTCCCCTTCTCCGTCCAGCTCGTGACCCTGAAGCACCACTACGTATAAATCGAATTATTAACTGTGCTTGATTTCTGGTGGACGCGACGGATCGGCGTTCTGGCACCTCGCGAATAATTATTATATTATACTCTAAATAAATAACTATTTCTATTAAATTAATTAGTAATTTGGGGTGCGTTTCGGGACCTCACATTTTCTAAATCAAGCATAGAGTATAAGGTTAGTTTGTCTATGAAATGAAGCATCGTGTGGATAAATGAATGATTGCTTAACATAACATGTTAACATGCTAACATAACTTGTTAACAAGTTAACATTGTCAACTTGTTAACAATGTTGACAAACATAACTGTCGGAAGAGAATTTCTTTGACTGGTCCTACCAGCAGTATTCAAACCGTGTGCTTGTGGCGTGGAGCTGCCTGGGCGCGCCCCTTTATCCGAAGGCCAAGGCTCGCCGGGGCCTCCCCTCCCCTCCATGCCCCGCCCGCATGCCATTCCACCGCTCACCTCCCTCCCCTCGCTTCTGGCTTGGCGGTGGGCGGGACGGGCGGGGAGTAAAGGCAATGCGCGTGATGCACAGCTGCGCCCCGCGAGGCGTTCTCCCTGGTTACTCCCACTTTCCGCGGCGCGCTCTTTACTCCATGAAATACTCAACTTCAGCCGCTGGAGGTGATGAACAGAAGGAGCCCGTGGCTTGTGCCACACTCGTTGCGTCAAATTTCTTGTTTTCATCTCGGTGGTATCATTCTAGAAATACGCACACGCTGTTGGAGACGGGGTGGGTATGAAATTATACGATGGAGGGGAAAGAAGTAATTGAAAAGTGTTCGTAGTTCATTCCTCATACACTCAATCTTTAGAAGACAATTTTGTAAAATGGTGAAAGGTTTTTTATAAAACTCCTTTCAAGGAAAAAATACTTTGTAGTAAGTTAATTATTTTCCATTCTTTAGAAGGGAAAATAATTAACTTACTCTTCTTCCTCTCCAGTTAGTTATTATTCACCTTATAGTAATGGTAATCACCATTTTTGTAATTAAGAAATAAATAGATGTTTCATGATGTTAAGACCAATTGGAAGAGTAACTAGAAAATATTCGATGCGAATTTGTGTGAAGGAGGAATAGAAAGTAAACATATTTTTGTCTATGTATATTTTAAACGCTCCCTTTACTCATTGTTAAAACATTTTCACGCAAAATTACTTTTACTTCTCGTTACATTTTTCTCGTCCAATTGTAAATGGAAAATTACACAGTTCCATTTAAAATTCATTTTACTTTGCAGAATATAAAAATATTATGATAGTTTTTTACCTTTCCAATTAAGATAAAAATATTGGTTAAATGGATGTCGTGTTACATTGCTATTTAAATAAGAGCTGCTGTACATGCTCTCAATTTTATTCGATTAAATTATTCATACTGACCCTTAAGTGTTACATACTGCAATCATTAAATATTATTGCGATTGATCATTTACGTTTGCAACGGCCAGCTAGGAATATGTCCTTGTGGAAAATGTATTTTTGGGCTTCTTGTGAGAGTTGCGCTGCTGCCACCAATGTCACTTGTATTCCCAACGAAAATTTGAGACAGTCCAGGTATAGGCTCCTGGGCTTCCAATGATGACGTAGAAAACGTAGCGCAAGCTGATTGGTCAAGCAAGTAGCAATCTGCTTTGAGAGCTCACTTCGACTTCGGCGATGGTAGGAGTCGTTAGTTCGACGGTGATTCTCGCGGGTGACAAGTTTAATTGTTTGCAACTGCAAAATGTGCAATTGGGAATTAGAGCGTTTTCTAATTAAGATTTCATCGTTATTTCGATACTTGTTACAATATTTATAGTATCGCCGATTGAAGTGGTACATAACGTGTGACATACTAGAAGTGAAGAATACATTCAAGCGTTATTACCAGAAATAAGGAAAACGTTGTGCTACAGTACTCTTTTATTAGTAGAATTTGTTCACTGGTAAACTTTTTTAAATTTATATAATATTTAGATTTGATGAAGGAATATCTAGAAACGTGTGACAACATACTACGGCAATGCTCTTGTGTTCGTAGACAAAGTTGTGCGTTGTCGTTTGTGCTTTCATAATCGACCAGACAGGACATAAGGTATTATCCAACATCTCTTGAATGTTTGTTGAATTCTGCGTGAGAGGAGGGTGCTGGTGGAAAGTGGACCCAACATGTGGCAGCTGCGTGCAACTGGGCGAGGCAGGGGCTGTTCGTCGGATCGGCGGAGGCGGCGCGGACTGTGCGGTGAGTCTCTCGCTTCTGCTGCTGGAGCTTTGAATGTGTGCGTGCGCGCGTGCGTGCGTGGGCGGAAGGGCGAGGAATCGACGAGCATGCTTTCCACGCGCCGACTGTTGTGGCAAGTGCCTGATGTTGCTAATGGATGGAGCGCGGGAGGGGAGGGGAGGGGAGGGGAGGGGCGGGGCCGGGCGGGGCTGGCGGGCGAGAGGACGAGTTGCGCGTTTGTGTGCGGACTCTGCCGGACCACAACACACGCCCCGCGCCCCCAGCCGCCCCTGCCGAACCTCGCGGTACCTACAGCCACTCCACTCCGCTTTGCTCCTCTCCCGTCTCGCCTCGAGGTCGCGCGTTCCTCGTCGAGCCGCTGGGGGCGGCGTTGGGCAAAGCGAGGGTCACCGCGGAACACGACTGTCGGTGTAGCCCTCAATTACGGCCCGAAGTCGCCAGCTGTGACGGTTCTGGCGTTTGATGCGACATGTGCCGATGCGAACCGGAATATTGGCATGAGTCGACCCAGGAGTCGGAGCACCAACTTATTCAATTTGCCAAATTCTGGCCTATTTGCAGTGACTGGGTAGCATGCTTTTTCATTACAACTATTTTCCAATCTTGATCTATTAAATAACATAGAATCAATCAATAAAAAATTAATCATGTGTATCTCTTCCGTAATAAATGATTTAATATCAACATTAATTATTCTAGCTTTTAATAACCCATATTTTACACCATGGCTGTTAGTAAGTTTCTTGACATTCTTAATATTGCGTTCAATACTTAGTCCATATCATTACTAATCTTTAAAAATAGTTGTTTATATTGCCTCCCAAAAATATGATTTCCAAAATGAGTTCAATTTTCTCAATCACAATGGGGACTGAATAATATGTTGTCACAACTTCAGCAATAAACTGAAAATACATATGATTAACTACTACATGCATTGAAATGCAATATAATGAATAGGTTGTGAGAACAAAATGCTAAATGTTAGTTCCTGCGGAATAGGATATATTTGAAATAAAATGAAACGTTTAATTACTGTTTAATATTCTCAGCAATGTTCTAGTAAAATAAGTGTTCAAGTTTCAAAGAATGATTGAATATACAGGAAGTCCCACCTACTATAGGCCACCCCCATAACTTCTAAATGGCTTACAATATTGAAATGGTTTTCGCTCAACAATACGGAATCATGGGGTAAGTGATATGGTGTAGAGATATTGCTAGAAATATTTTTATTTTTCGAGAAATTTAATCATCTTTGATTTTTTAAATGAAACCATGTGTTTTTCTCAGTAGCAGTAGATAGATCATAAATAGACGAATGCAATGATGTAACTTATATTAATGTTTTGATAGTGTTTTGAGTATAAAATTATACTTTCTGACATGAGATTTTAAATTAAATACACGAGATTTCCTGTAGCAACCCTTGCGACTGTCGCCTTTGGAGGAAGGTTGCCTTCGCGGCGCCGCCACTTTTGCGGAGAGAGGGGAGCGGCCGCCAAGGTCACCTTCCCCAAAAGCTAAAGTTGCGACGGATGTTAAATGAGGAAAAATGGAGCGTTTAATTTAAAATCTCTTGTCAGAAAGTATAACATTACACACACAATACTATCATAATATTAACATAGGTTACATCATTGCATATGGAATGAAATATTCGCTGCCGTGAAATGGAAACTATTTTGCATCGACAACTAACTACAAATTTGATACAATATTCCGTTTGTCAATGTAAACAAATTTCCCACTTTTCTCGCATCTAGCGAAACGGGGACCCAAGAAAACGTGAGCTTCGGGAAGAATGGCGATTGCGATTTCACGGCGATTGAAGCGTCGGAAACGATTCATAATAACGGAGCGGAGCGTAGTGCAACGCAGCAGCGGATGATCGCGTATGTGGAACTATTGACCACGAGCCTCTGTCCTGCCCCTCCTCTCCCTCGTCGAGCTAATTACGCAGTGTTTGCGCGCGCTGTTTGAACGGCACTTGTTGACGCGTTGTGTTATTCCGCGTTTTCATAACCGCCTACCGTACCGGCCTCCACACAGTGTACGCTCACCACGGGAAGCGAGAAGGCGACTTTTACGACACACGTCCGATCTGATGGAAATCAGCGGGATATTCGTGTTGAGAACACTGTTAAGCATACTGAAGATGCTCACTGCGAGGAGAGAACGAGGATTCTGAATTTATTTTTCAGTATTCGTGCATGGAAACTGGTTATCTTAACTGTTTATTGTTGGGCGTATAAAATAGCCGAGTACAGCAAAGTAAACAAAACCCTGTTTGCTGCGAGGCCAAAATTTCATTCGTTAGACAGACATTTTCTAAATGTAGTTCCGTAAGTAACTATTGCGGTAGCGGAAATATTGTTCTTATTTTTAAAGTAATAATTGTCTTTAATTCCTGGGAATATTGACTGATGTAAATATAATGATACATATCCTCAATCCTTAGTTTTTCATTTCCGTTGTCATTCGGAAGGACATAACGATTGGATCCACAGTGACGAGTGAAACTCTCGAAATGGAATGATCATGTAATTTCATAAATTAGCCGTGAAAAACTTTACAAAATGGCGTTTTCTAGTTTCATATAGTACGTGTTCCAAACATTCATAGAATATTTGGCGGGTTTATGCCTTTAAACTTGTGACGTGCAGTAATAAACTAAAAGATGCCTTTTCATGAAAACAAAATATACACAGCGTATTTAACGAGTAAATTTCCACTCAAACACAAGAAGACTAGTTCTCTTAAAATCCAGAGCCATTTATTTTGATATGAAGATCAATACCTTCTTTCTTTCTGAAGCATTGTGTTTTTCCTCTTTGAGTACGAGACGTTCTGTTTCAACTGTATATTTTATATTGAAATAGAATAGCCGCCAAGGTCAAAATTGTGTGAAAAAATGAAACCGCTCTCCTAGTTTTCGAATAAACTTTCTACCAACTCTCGAGGCCATTTGTGGGCTCTGATATCACTTAGTTTTGGTTCTTTACTATGACAGTACTCTACGCACATTACACTGCTTGATTTCGAAAAAAAAACACTTACACCCATATTTTCATTACATTAAATAAATGCTTGTATTTGAGTAGTATTTGGTATTGGCTAATATTTGCTTATGATGTTTAAACAATACGCAAATGAAATATTAATATTATTAATATTTTCATAGTAATAATTACTATGTATTTTACTTTGTGGATGTACTTGTTGGTCGGAAGGTCATGTACGTGTTGGTCCTAGAGATAGGTGCGAAGTTCGACTGGCGGCCGCTGCGCGCACGCGCTCCTATCGCCCGTTCCCAACATTTAACAGTCCCCCCCCCCAGCGCGTGTTTGCGCATGACCTTTTTCTCGCGTGAGGGGTGATTGTTTACTTATTCGCAAAACAATGACGTATGTGTGACGAGCGTCCGCATCATAATTTGATAGGTGGTGTGAACGCTGTTAATGTTTTGCTTTTAACAACGGTAATGAAAAGAAGCGTATTTGCATTTGCTGGGTGTCATTGTGCTGCGATCACATGTAGCCCCCACGCCATGCACTTGCGCTGCTGGGCGTCGGTCCCTGCACCAGTGCATGTCCGCGTCATTTACTCAATGAATTTTTTTTCGTTTTTTTTTTTGTTTTTTTTTGTTTTTTGAAACTACATTTATAGGCGTTACAGAGATACCATAACATTACTGGTTGTGTGAATCAAAACTCTTTAGTATGAATCTAGGGTCAGAATGACTCGAAGATTATCAATTACCCTGTGGGAGAAGATTCACTTAGGGCCATATTTATAAACCTCTGCCAGTGGCCTGCCAGACCTAGCAGGTTGCCACTGTTCGGTTTTGCGATTTATCAACGGCCCCCGGCCAATTGCAGTCGCCCGTTGACCTTCCAGCAAGCCCCCAGATGGCAGGCCCCTAAGACCTCTGCTGGCAGAGCTTCATAAATACGACCCTTATTCTAGGATAGATCTTCAGGAAGAATGGAGATCCATTTTCCAGGCCTCCAACAGTTTTAGATGTGAGACGCGTTGTCACTGTCCCATAATGTACAATCGTTAGCCAAATTAGAATGATGTTCTCCCATCGCAGGGTGTAAGCGGAAATGTTGATGATAAATATCATGGAATGGAAAGGAAACCGGAGTTGGAACCGTTGTAAATGATGTTTTATTGAAAATGTGTTAAGAAAATAAATTAAAATTATTTAATTAAAACTCCAATTTAACGCATGCATTTTAAAACATTCAAGTTGTGTAAATCATTTGTCAGGTAGGATGCAAACACTTATTATTATTGTAAAAGAAATCACAAGCCACGTGCTGTATTTTCGTTGCTGCAGATTGTTCCTTTTTAAGAGTTAGTTGGGCAACCGTTCTACGCTTCTGGGAGAGCCAGTGAACATGAGCGGAATGGATTCGGAAACTTCCCGCGGCTAATGCTGATACAAGGAAAGTCGTTTCGTGAATATTGATTCTCTCTTGACATTTAGACCAATGCAATGGACCAAATAAAAATAAAAGGACATATAATTTCATAAGGTCAAAACCACCTTCATCGTTTGAAGAGTGTAGGTGAAAATGGTGTTGTGTATTAATCACAGAAACAAATGCATTCAAGAATACGTGAACGAGCAGGTTGTTGAAGATCTCGCGTGTGGAGGCACCGGTACTAAGAGTGCGGGAAAACACTAAAAATGAAAGAAATAAAGTGGATTTTTGGAATTCTTCAGTAGCTTTTAGCTTTCGGCTCATATTTTAACCGTTAATTTATTTAAAAAGGTAAGTGTTTTTAAAATATCTTTTTTGGACATTTACTTAGGCCGAATGATTCGACATCCGATTGCAGGTTTGAGCTTTACTTGCTTGAAGCGCTTGATATAATGAGAGCTGAGAAAAATAATTACGGAGATGCGTTCAACAAGCTTCGTAAACGAGGTTTTAAAGTGGATGGAGTACAACTGAGGACCATGCGTAACATGAATGTAAAATTGTATATTGGGCCAAAACATTGAATGTTCGCCTGATGGGCAAAAAGAGTTTGCATTAGAGCCGATGCCCCTCGTCGTGCCTTGATCTTAGCCCTGCCCGGGGGGCGGCAGCGCTCATCGCCAGGAAGCGGCGAGGAAACGGCCGCGGTTTTGTTTGTCTTGCGGCGGCCGCGAGGGCGACCGGCCACGGGCCACCCCTGCCGCCCCCGCCCCGCCCCCGCCCCGCCCCGCCCCCGCCCCGCCCCCGCCGCTCCAATTACCGCGCGCTGACGCCGCGTGGCGCCGCCAACGGCGACGGCGGCGGCTTTTGTGCGGCGCGACGTTAGGCCGCGCGGCCGCCACAATGCGACAATCCCCTCGGACGACACTTTATTACGGGACAATGTCCAGCGCCGGCCGCCGCCGACTAATGGACGACCTTCGTCGCCGCACCCACCCGGCCGGCCCACCCCCGCGCCGCGCGCTTTAAAATATGGCGCCGGGATGGCGGGGCCGCGGGGGCGGGGCGGGACGGAGAGATGAGGGCGCGGTGGCGGAGCGCGTGGCCAGAGGGCTGTGACGGGGGCGGGGCGGGCGCGAGGGGGCGTTGGCCATGTGTCGTCGCCAGGCAAGCACCGGCCCCGCCAGAGGGCGCGCCTCTTCGCCGCCTGGCTGATGCATAGGCCTCCGCACTTGGAAAGGCTCTTCCGCTTGCAAGTTTTGCCTCTTGTAATTGTGTGCCGCCCGGGAGGGGCCTTGGAGCTGCTTCCGTGTGCGAGGAGTTGCTCGAGGGAAGCCGCTTCGATTTTGTCGGGGTGGAGTGATAAGGGATTGGTCAAGTTTATACGTAGGGGGCCGTCTGTACTGTTCGCTGGCAGCGTGTAATTCATTTTAACGATCAGGGTTAGCTCTGCTTGCCCACGTCACACGCCGCATGCACGGACTCAATTAATTAATGGGAGCTTAGAAACAGACCATTATTTTCAAGTTACAACCACAGTGAGTAATGCATTGAGTGTTGTATATTATATAATGCGTTTAGCGGTAATTAAATAATGTAGCTAAGGATTAACTTTGTGTTTGTTTACCTTCATTTACTTGTGTGTCTAATGGAAAAAATAACTCTTCTTTAAATTATTTTACTTCACTGCCACGTGTGTCCGTGCGATACGGATACGAGAGTATTATTCTTCCTAAGAATTTCAAAGATAAACCATGTAATTATATTGTACATTTTAGGACAGTGTTTAATTTGCGACGTAGGAATACATAGAAATACCTTTATTAGCTTGTTTTAAACACAATTAATAAAAAAGTCGACAAAATCAATACTTATTAAATATTAACAAAATAACATGCTTCACAATTTATTTTCTAACCCTTTTCTGGGAATACTCCCATTCATAAATAGTTTTGTTATTGCAACTCTTATTACGGGTACAACGATTCGAACAAGAAATGCCATTCATATAAAAAATACAATGAAAATATAATATTTAGTAAGTCGTCTGGTCCTAGTACGTGCTTAGATTAAAAATGTTTCGAGCATGGAAATTGGACCACCTACATTATTACTTTCTTTTGCATAACAATCAAACTGGCACAGTATAAGGATTAATAGAACGCAGCTCAATTCAATTACAGTAGATTTCATTGTGTTTTCATCTCGTATTCCGTCTGCGCGTTTGAGAGAGTTTCTTTTCTAGGTCATTCAGTTATATACTGGAGCATTCCATATCCTGTGGAGCGCTGCAAGCAAGCCCTGCTTCTTCTTGCCGACGCTTACAGCAGCAGCTGTCACGGCCGGCCGCGCCCGCCCCGCCCCCGCCCCGCCCCGCCCCGCCCCCGCCCCGCCCCCGTCCCGCCCCCGTCCCGCCCCCGTCCCGCCCCCGCCCCGCCCCACCCCGCCCCGCCCCGCCCCGCCCCTCTCCGACCCCGCTCCTCCCCGCCAGCCCTCCCTCTTCTTCCCGCCCCGCCTCCCACGCCTCTCTTCGCTCCGCGTGCCCCTCCCTCCACACCTTACCTCATCCCTCATCACTCCTCTCCGCCCTTCCTCGCCCTCCCCTCCCTTCCCAGCCCACTCTTCCTCACCCTCCCTTCTTTCCCCACCCTCCCCTCCCTTCCTCCTCCCCGCTCCTCCTCGTCCTTCCTCACCTCACCCTGCCACTCTCCGCCCCGTTCCTGTCCGCATCACCTCCCACCGCCCAGCCCCGCGTTTGCCCTCCCCGACGCGCCCCTCCCACACCACTCTCCCCCCTTCACCCACCCGCCACGCTGCGTCGCCGTAGGAGGAAAAAGTTGACGCGAGAATACCAAACACCAATCCCAGATTTGCCTTGATTTTTTGCTGTATTTTCGACTTCCTCGGCGTCGGCGGCGCCAGGTCCCGGAGGTTTCCATCGCAAATTAAATTTTCATAAATCTCCAAGTCAAATGGCGACTGCGGCTGCGCGTCCGTAGGTCGCGGTGCAGCCTTGCCTCGGACGCCTCTCCGGCTGCCAACTCCATCCCTCGCTGCATCCCCTTGCATTCGTTACAGTATGTGAAGAAACAGCGGGTTCTGAAGCGGAGATGACGGAGTTGCCCGTTCAAAGCTTTACAGTTTCCTACGTTTTATTTTATTCGTGGCCAGTGGTTTGTTTGTTACTCTTCTGCAATCTGTCGCTACTCTCTCTAGAACTTTTGAACTTCTCTCACCTCTGTGCGACATCCCCTTTTCGATATGAAATATGAATGTCATTCTAGATCTTGAAATCCCCGGGCCAGACATTTTCGGAGCATCTCCTTTTGAAGAAATTGGCTGAACAAGATTGTTCAAGAAGGAAACACGAGAGAATGGTTGTTAAAAAACATTCGCATTTCAAGAAACGTATTCATTGATTATAAACCATAATAAACTCAAGTCTTTCAGGTCATGTAAACGAATGTAATGATGAGTAAATGTAAAACTAGCGTGAATGCGCAGAATACATAAACTTTTCCTCCTCTTAGTGTTATTACTCAATAATTATTCAATTTAAAAAAAGTGTATTATATTATTGAAAGATCTAAAATTGAAGTTACGTATAAAATATTCAAGCCACAACAATCAATATGGATGACAAATGGCTTGGAAAGTTGGGACATGTTTTCAAACTTGGAATCAGTAACGATACGAACCGAAAATCAGATATGTTTGGAATGTGGCTGTAGAAAAGTTAGAAAAGTTCTACATATTCACTTTAAGGAAAATAGAAATCCCCAAAACATTGTTTCATGTCGTACAGTATTAAGTCTTGACTGAAGAAATATAGTTTTACACTTTCCGGAACAATGTAAGTGCAGGGCTAAAAGATGCAAAAGCACCTATTTGGAAATTTCTTAAAATCTTCTGATCGGAAGCGAAAACAAATGGTCAGTCGCCCACCAGGAGACGGAGACGCGTCGAATGACACCTCACATGTCTCGTTTGGTGGACGGGAAGTGGTCTAACAGTAGTGACGGACGAACGGATAAACACTCGCAGTTCCTCAAATACCATAAAGGGATTTATCCAGATATGATCATATATGTGGAAGGGAAATACACAAAGAAATCTTGTATTCTCTTTACCTTAAACCACTGATTTTCTTTTGTTAAAGACGCATATGTCAGACGATTGCCTGGACATTGCGTTTATTACACGTGTTTCTCCAGATTGAAGTATCAGTTTTTCCAGACATGTGAGGTGTCATTCGTCGCGTGTCCGACTCTTGGTAGGGAACTGATAATTTGTTTTCGCTTTCGGCCAGAAGATTCTAAGAAATTCCCAAAAAGGTGTTTTGGCGTGTTTTACCCGTGCAATTACTTGTTCCGGAAGGCGTATAACTCCATTTCTTTAGTACAACTAAAGAAATTTTCAGGGTCGAAGACTTCGAATTTCGCAGCCCCACTGTTTCCATAAACAATCTTCGAAATATTTTTTTTGTTTTGGAAAAAATGCGTTATATGTTTGGCGTGTTCTTAATAATTATGATTTTGAGTGGGAGGGAGAGATGAAATTTTCACCGTTTACACTTTCTCCATGTTGAATATCCATTACCTTTCCTACATAATGCGTCACTAAGCTCAATGATCCGACGCCCGACTTGACTGCCTGACGTGGCTGTTGGCGCCCTCCCTGCCGCTCGTTGGCTCAGGTGGTGGGGGAGAGGGTGAGGGTGGACTGGGGAGGGAGTGCACTCGGGCTGCCACCCCCACCCTCAACCCAGAACCTCCTGGCAGTCGAGTGATTCTCGAGGGGGCTTCCCCAGCCAAGATGCTGCTGCACAATCGCTCATTTTGAACCTCAGATGCGGACGCGTAGCTCTCGTCTTGGAAACTCCAAATCCTAAAAATTTAACGTCGCACCGTTCTTTTGTATCATTGCCTTTTTTAGAAACCAGGTTTTCAAGCATGTAGTTTCTTTCTACGAGCAGAACGATTCCTTTTCACATACGTAGCACAAGTTTCACACAGGTGTCCCGACAACTATGGAACTACCAGCAATCACTTCTAAACTATTCAAATTTCAAAAACCGTTTTCGACAAACATTACTGAATGACGATATTATCTTTGATTGATTTTTAAATCAAAATGTGTAGTTTTTACTTTCTCGAATCTACTATGTAGTACGAGGCTGGAAGAAGCGTGCCAATTTTTTGACAGAAAACCTTTTTATGGATTTTGTGATACCGAAACTAGTTATGCTACAACATAGCACAGACATACTTGTAGCGTTTATGTAAAATGATCATTATATTGGAAGTTATATACTCTAATAAAATTTAGCTATCATCTGAAATTTTTTTTTTTCATAAAAATGTAAAAATACAATACCTAGTATGTATTATGTAGTGTCTTCTGAAATATTTAAAAGTAAAATTGACCTTTTTCTATTACTATTGCTGCAACCCGTTGCGTAATGATAGTCATTACGTTATAGAGTTCATTATGATAAAAGTTCTTGACCAATCGCAGAGAAGTTTACAAACCAGGTTTTGACAATTAATCATTGAGAATCGTTGTAGTTAATGTTTCGTTCGATTGTGTACATTAAAATTGCATTTAATATTATATTATACTTGTTTTCATTTCTTTTATTATTTGTAATTTTTGAATATTATTTAAAGTAAGTTGGATCGCAATTTTACTTTGAACATATTTGACAAACGCAGTGGTAAACCAAAGCCCCTGCGGTAGGATAGGGTAGGGAACTGTCCGCTAGGTGGCCATGGCTGAATCATGTGTCAACTGTCACGAAACGATTCAATGTAAAAGTTTACTCGCTCGTTCCTCGCTCGTATGGCATTATCACACTCGTGTATTAGTTCACATCATTACGTCATCGTTTCATAATGTACTATTTTGATGTACACATGGCTAATAATACGTTTACAAACTATCTCTGATGACAAACACTGATCTCTATGACATTAAATAATATTGCTATCGTAGCAACAATGTTTGGAAGTTTCTTAGCGTTGAAAAATTTCAACCTTGCTTTCAATAATGAACAATTTTCTCAAAATGAAATAACTGTGAAGACAATGTGGTAGAATGTAATATTCATAGATCGCAGATAACATAATAGTTTGGTTTTATCCCTACAGTATTTAAATTGAGAATATTTTTTCAGGACAGACGCTTTGTGGAAAATCTCCTTTTGTATTTCAAGAGCCCCCAATGTTTGGATTTTGATTACACTACATACACGAGAATGTAAATTATTACATACGGGAGCAAGAAAAATCCACTTTCTCTTCCTAGGGATCCAAATACCTTCTCAGGGATCCAAAAAACGTGTTTCTTAAAAAAAACATCGGCACCTTTTCCTGCAGAAACTCTGTATTCAACATTTTATTACGAGTGGTATACGAGAAAGTAAAGAACTAGACCAGAAGCGCATCTCATACATCCGGTTGTTTATTTGCATTGTATCCGGAAATAGGCGTTGCTGGATATCTTTAGAGAGATTGTTGGAACTTCACCGCGCCGCGATTTAGGAAAGTTATTCTGTTCCCAATTTCCCAATCAAAGAAAGTAAATTTTTATCCCTGGAGCGTTACTTAAAAATATGTACTACGTTCCATTATAATTTTACTGATCATAAGCCCAAGCTCACTGAGCTTTTGAAAAAAAAATGAATTCTTCAATAAACTGCTGTGCAGTAACGAAGCGATTCATTTTAATGCCATGAGAAACACTTTTTTAAATCTTATTGTTCATCCCATTATAGTCGTATATATTTTTGTTTTGAAATAACTTTTTAGGTAAATGTGACGAATTTGATGATGTGAAAAATGAGCGATTTACACGAAGTAATTACTGAGTGTTGTTGAGAGGCGTACGATAAATGTGGAGGAAAGGCCTGAACCCGAGAGGCGTGTGCGCTGGGGGCAGGCGAACGAAGGCGCCATTCGCTTCGTGGGAGCCCCGTGAGCCGCCCGAGGGGCGCGGGGCGAAACGCGTTAAAATCCGCCCGTCCCTTGAGGCGGCATGCCGCGGGCTTACGCGGCGACGGCGACGCTCAGGCAAACAGCGCCCGACATCGCCCTCACAGCCGCCTCCACCGCCCCCGCCGCCGCCGCCGCCACCGCCACCGCCCCCGCCACCGCCACCGCCGCCACCGCCGCCGCCGCCGCCGCCGCCGCCGCCGCCGCCGCCGCCGCCGCTCCAACTCTCTTCACGCGCTCCCAGCGCTCTGCCTCCTCTCCGTCCGCGGCCCTCGCGGCTTGACATTCAATCCCGCGGCACAACGGGCGCGGCGGCGCGCGACGGCGGCGGCGAGTGCGGGAGGGGCGCGGCGGGCGATAACCCTTCGCGTTTGCCCAGCGGTCGCCGCGCGCCCAGGCGCCACCGGTAATTGAATTGGGGCGGCGCGGCGCGGGGCGGCGGGGTGGGGCGGGGCGGGACCTCGCAATTATCGCGGCGAGGGCCGCCCTCTTCGCACCCCTGCGGGCGCGGTTCACGCCCCCGTGTGCTCGCCCGCGCCCCGCCCCCGCCCGGCCTCTTCCGCTGGGCCGCCCCGTTTACGATTATTCCTCCATGCAGCCGCGCACGCTCCCACCGCTTCAACGTCCGCCCGCCCGCCCGTTCGTTCTTTCGTCTCACTGCTCTTCTTCCCCGCGCGCGCTGCTTCTCATTTCCTGTGCGACCGGCGCGGAGCGGCGCCGACTGAATGTTTTCCACCTGAATATGCTTCTCCCCTGCGGCGGCGCGGCCCTCATCCGCCCTTCGCCCTAGCCACGCTGCGGCCGGGCCCTGGCGCCGCCCTCGGAGACGGACGGCTCTCGCTCGCCGCCGGGAGACGGGAGGGCCCGATCGGACGGCCAGGCTCTGGGCGAGCCCCGGCAACGCGCGTTGACTCACCCGCATTCTGGGTGGTGAACATACGTTTCGTTTCGGAAGGACGGTAATAGCTTGTTCGCACAGTGACTCGATCTCACCGACGTTTGTTTGTAGGAGCACTAAACAATCTCATTGTTACGATTTGGTTCCCTTATTACGGAAATTTCACTTGAACACTATTTTTCACATTTTTCTTATAACACACATGGAAGTAATACGCTTCCAAATCAACGTACATTTTTGTATATTTTTGAAAATTCAACAATTTTTGTATGATGTTTACCAAGAATGTGAATAACAACTTTTTTTGGGATTGTTTTTGAGTAAAATATTGTTTCGGAATTTAGTTGGAGTATAAACACCGTGAAAGCGTTACTAACGTTGCGCTTTTGCTAAAGATTTTATATGTACTTCTGTAACACGTATTTCGATATGCAGGTCAATTCGCTACTGTTTTCACCCTCGTATACATTTGTGTCTCGATAGCGTTGTTCAATTCGCGTCTTTTTAACGAAGTTTGTTTTAAAATTCCGAGGCAGGCTTTAAAGTCCCGCGCCTGCGTGCGCCGCATGCGGCGGATGTTCCGAAGGCGCGCGCAGAGAAGACGAATGAGCGGCAGGAGCTGCGAAAGGCCGTGGCAAGTTGTGCCAGCAGCGGCGCCGCCGCCGCCTAGTCGCATTTTTCGCTGTGCAATTACTTGGCAGGCGGCGCGGTCGGGCGCGGTCAGCGAGACTGGGGCGGTGGTAGGGTGTTGGGGGGGGGGGGCGCTGTCGGCAATGGAGACGAGCGCCGAGAGCCGGTGGCGCCCGTCAAAACACTCAAAGCCTGTCACCCGCCTACGAGCGGCGTGTGAACGCGGATGGCGAAAAAATCACAGAGGGGTCCTTGTCTTTATATAATCAGAAGCTCTGGCAAATGTGCGGGATCTTTATATGCAGGTTGCAATTGTAAAGATTTGTTCTTAAGTGTATTATTCAGAAATTCTTTATTAAAACTTACACTTTTAATCTGTGTTCTGAATTTTTTCATTTGTCTTTTTCTTTTGAAGTTTTTTCTTACATGAAGATTTTTCCTGTTTTCTGAGCCACTAAATTTTAAGTTTGTTTATGAATGCGTTGTGGAGCTGTGTTATGTTTTGACAAATTGTACACAGTGAAGATTATAAAAAGAAGTATACACATATTTGTAAAAATGTTTCTTGAAACTCGCACTTCTTTTCGAACTTCAAATTGGCTGATTTTCTGAGACATTCAGATTAACGAATTCTTCCCATAACGGTTAGAAAAGAAAAACTAAATAAATGGTTGCATGACGTTAACGTTCTCTATGTGCTCTTGCATGGGTTGGTGCAGAGCGAGAACAACTGGCGTCAGTCCAAGAGGGCGAAAGGGAGATTTAGCGCAATGTTCGAGCGGCAGCTGTGTCACAGGGGTGCAAAGTTGTCGGACGGGAAGGGACAAGACAGGATACCACCGAAGCTCCTCTTTAAGCCGCGTGCCACATCTCCGCCTACGCCTCCGCCTCTGCGTCCTCGCCCGCCCCGCCTCACCCCCACCCCAGCCTCGCTTTCCGCTGCCGCCTTCTGCCCCGGGCGACCACGCGCCGCGGAAAAAAATCGATGCGCCTGTTACACGTGTTTAAATTTTTAATGGCTCCTTCAGAGGACGTGTTTCGGGGCGATTTTTCCCGGACGCGGGATTACCCGAGAGGGGAGGGGCGGGGTGGGTCGCGGGGGCACGGGCGTTGCAGCGATGTGATTCCGGGGCGATAAGATCCCTGCTCGCCCTTCCCCGCTTCTCCCTTACCACCGCCCATTTTCCTTGCCTTCCCCCCCCCCCCGCCGCCACCGCGATGCCATGGTGAAATCCCCGCACTGTCTCATAGTGCGCTTACTACTCTACGACGAAGGTAATCCCACCCCGCTCTGCTCCGCTCCTCCCCCCGCTCCTCCCCCGCTCCTCTCCCCGCTCCCTCCTGCCCTGCTATGCCCTTCCCTCTCCCGCCCTTTTCTCTCCCACCCTTTCCCCTCCCTTCCTTTCTTCTCCCGTCCATTCCCCTTCCGTCCTTTCTTCCCCCGTCCTTTCTTCTCCCGACCTTTCTTCTCCCGACCTTTCTTCTCCCGACCTATCTTCTCCCGTCCATCCCCGACCTTTCCTTTCCCGTCCTATCCTCTCCCTTCCTTTCGTCCCTGCCCTCATCCCGTCCCTGCCCTCACCCTTTCCAGCCCTCTCCTCCCCCTTTTCTCTTCTCCCTTCCCCCCGCGGAAGGTTTTGCTGCACAGTGCGGGCCCTGTGCGCGTACTCTGGAGGGGGACATTGTGTGATGGAGGTGGCGAGGAGGGATCAGAAAATCGCTGCAGATATATTCGCGTAAGACAGAGTAGGCAGACTTCCTCACGAGCAGGAAGCGTTTGGCAGCTGGTACTATTTTGTTTTGTAGTTGTAGCATTGGTTTTCAGTGTTCAAATAAGTATATAAGTTAAATATCTTCAAAAACATTTTATACCAGTGCGAAACAGGAAGTGGACAGTTTTTTGAAAGGCTCAAGTTTCCCTTTTAGAGTCCATTCTATAGTTTGCAGAATTATAACATCGTTATTATTGAGCATTACAAAGACTTTAACCTGAAAAGGAAAAAAAAATGCATTGTGATTTTAAAACATTCCGGTCTATCCTTTAGACGATTTTAACAGCTTTAAAACGCAGAATTATTAAGAAATTTCATTAACAATGGGCATTGCTATTTCGGAGGATTCTCTCATTGTTTTCTCCAAAATTGAAGTAAACACTTCCTTTGTACGCAGTTGTCAATACAAATAATAAATATTAATCGCAAAAGTCAATCAATGCTTTGACAAATTTTAATACCTTATTTTTCTGTTTGTTTTTCGATTGCCAATTGCTTCATGCGGTCACCATTCAAACCAGCGAATTAGTCACCATTCAAACCAGCGAAAGACATGAATATTTAGCGCTGCCGTTGCTCCTTGCAGAGCTTTGCTAAAGACATAGAGCTCGATCAGAGGCAAGAGTAGAGGCGGGGTTTGCTCACCTGAAGGTCTGCACGCGCGTTGGGATGACCCCACGGCTCGATATGTTCACCTGCGGCGGCAGCATGGCCTCATGGTTGTTGTAGTCGATGGCCAGCACGTACGGAAGCTGGAACACACAGATGCACACCTCCCTTTAATACCTTGCCCTCGCAACTAGCACAGTGCATGAAAATAAATTATTGTGAATAAAAACAAAACTTCAGGAAAGAATGGGGTGGTGTAGTATAGATTGAAGAAAAGGTTTCTGGACAGAAACAGGATATTTTCCGTTTTCCATTCCCGTCTCATTATTCCGTGGTTGAACTGAATATCTCAAGCGGGAAGACATCAGGCTAACAAGAGCAGCAGTGAGTCATCTTATCAATAAAAACTTTAAAATGGTGTTAATGTACTTAAAGATTTTTCTAGCACGTTTTACTCAATTCAACGCAAATAGAAACACCGGTATATTGAAGTGGTAGTTTAGAAGCAGTCCATGCTTAACAAGTTATATGGTGTGCTGATATTCAATCAGAGTGAAAAAGACGAAGCCCTATTGCACGCGGAGCAAGAGGGCTGCCCTGTTTCCCGAGGCCCCGCGCCCATTCAGCCCACTAGCTCTCGCGCCCTGCGTTGGCCCACCCTGCCACGCCCCTCCCCGCCCGCCTCGCCCCTCGCCCATCCAGCTCTCGCGTACGCGGAGCCTGCGCATTTTTATCGGACGCTCCTACGTAACGGCGCCGTTTAGGCGGGAAGGGAGCAGGCTGCGCGCGACCTAAATGCAAAAGTCCCGCGTCGCGGCTTATCTCGCCCAGCTCCAGATCCGCATCCGCCCCGTCCCACCCTGCCCCCCTCGCCCCGCCCCGCACCCGCAGCCTTAATCGGCGTCCCCGTCCCAACGCCCTCGTTCAAGCGGTCACCGTCAGATGGCGACTGTGGCAGCTGCTAATGAACCCGCACCCCGCCTCGCAGTCCCCTCACCTTTGCGGTCACTGACTCTCTTCGCGACCGCTCCTATCCGCGCGACGCCATCGCCTTGGCCATCGCCCCCGTCCCCGCTCTTTCATCGTCCCAGCCCATGCCCTCGCCCTCGCCCTCGCCCTCGCCCTCGCCCTCGCCCTCGCCCTCGCCCTCGCCCTCGCCCTCGCCCCGCCCTCTCCCTCGCTCCCGCCCTCGTCGCCGCCCTCGTTCCCGCTCCTACCCTCGTTCCCGCTCTCGTTCCCGCTCTCGCTCCCGCTCTCGCTCCCGCCCTCGCTCGCGCCCTTGCCACCGCTTTCGCCCCCGCCCTAGCCCCGCCCCCGCCTCGTCCCTCGGCCCCACACCCTCCCTCGCCCCTGCCCTTGCTAGCGCCCTCGTCCCCGTTTTCGCCCTCGCCATTGCCCTTACCTACAACGGTCCTCCTCGCCACATTCCTTCCTGCCGTGTTCCCCGCCTCTACCGCCACCAACCCCTCCACCACGTTCCTCGTCGCGGAGGCTCCCTGGGCCACGACTCCGTGTGCTCTACGCCTGCCCGGGCCGCCGCCCGCTGCGTGACTTACGAGGTGGCCGGCGATGGGCGCCGCCGCCGCTAATGCGATGCTGTTTGGATACGCGGCGCGGGATGATGCTTTTGTTTATTCGGGTGGGCGGCGCCGCGCCCGCGCCCGCGAGCGATACGCGGAAATGGAAGGGCGGGGCGGGGCGGGGCGGGGCGGGACCGAGCGGCAGACCATCCTGTCGACCCAAATCTCGCGCTAAACAACCTGCGCGCAACCACTAACGCCTTCTATTTCCCATTTCCATAGCTTTGAATTGCCTGCGCTCTAAGCTCCAAGATGGGGAGGCGAGAAAGTGCACGTCGTAAAAACGAGGATGTTGGGTGATACTCGGTGTGTTTCGTTACGGCAGTGCAAAAATATTGGCGCACAACTTTGATAAATAGTAATTGTCTGAAAGTTTGAGGCCATTTTTCCGTGTGAATACGTAAAATTATTTTATTTATTGACAGAAAAAATATGAATTTACCAGAAAAAGTATTTCTTGTAAACGGAATCCAATAAGGGAGTTTTTGCATGGAGTGAATATGTAAACGTTAATATTGACTATATATTGTGGACTCTTTCAAAACGCTTGTTTTACATTCATGATAAACACCCCAGGTTTTGTTAAAAAGACAAAATTAGATCTACATACCGGAGTGTCCAGAGAAGAAAAAATTAAGACATCGTAGAAAGGTTAAATCAATCTCGACTGTTCACGCAATTAAGTTTCATCTAAGGTGTGGGGATGTACTATTATTTAAGCCACGTTTTGAGTCGTTACCGGGTTGGAAAATATAAAGTGTGAGGCTTTATGAAACAATCAAATAATGACACGTGATTTATGCACCCTCCGTCCGGAATTGAAAAGTGTGGCGAGTTATTAAAATGCGCATATGGAGCGTGCGAGAAGGAACACGGAGCTAATGCGGCCGCCGCGCGCTGCTGAGCAAAGGCAAACCGCCCTCGTTTTGCATGGCAATGGGCGTTTGCCGCGCCGAGCGGACGCTGCCGGTGGATGTTGGTGTTTGGGCGCTTTGTACACAATAACCCTAATTCACCTGGATCTCCCGTTCGTCACACATTCATCAACATCCTCTCTGCGAGTTAATTGCATCTGCAGCTTCCCGTCGCCACTCTGCTTCTCTCCCCCGATCCGTGTCCTCAGCCCACGGCCACCTCCCCACGAGCCAGCGCTGCTGCCACGTATTTCCTTCTCCCTGCTCCGTGATTGATTGTTTGGTTGATTAGTGATTCCGGGCGCGACCACTTCTAAGATCATTATCACCGCCACATCCCGTAAGTGCATTTTTCCCCTCGGGATGTGACGGTGACCTTCCCTCCTAGATGGTGAGATCCGGCGCCGACCTTCATCGTCCTGCGGCGTTTCCTCCAACCAGGTATCTCCTACCAGCGGGACACCGCTCTAGTCGGGACAAGCTATAAGCTCCCGACTGGTCTCACAACATATGTGGTAGCGTGGGGCATGTTATTGTAAGTATGTGTAAGGGGTGAGGATAGGACAAGGAAGAGGAAGGAAAGATCGCGAGCGGCCAGTGGCCCGTTTTTAGGGTACTGCTCTTGCATTCACCATGTATTGGTCGGAGAAACCACGGAAAACTACCGATCAAAGCAGCCGACCGCGAGAATTCTTCTGGATTCAGCGGCTGCATTCGACTTAAGTATCTTGCTAGCGTCGAAAATCTTATCACCGTTGGGAGTCGAACCCTAGGACCCCCCGGTCAGAGGGACTGCAGTGACATCAGTTGATACCCTGAACCACCTTCGCCAGTACCACTTTGTCTAGCCCACTTCGACCAGTCCATCTCATTCAGTCCACACTATCTCTCTCGTACCATTCTTTGTCCTCGTTCCTCCCTTTTTTCACCTCATCCCTCCTCACCTCCTTCTCCCAGCCTCCCCCACACCAATTCGCCCCGCGCGCGTGCCCGCGCCGGCGGTCGTGTTAATGCCGCATGTTTTCACGGTAAACGCGCGAGGTGTTTGTGAGCGCGTTACTCTTGGAACAATATACGCGCGTGGGAGGGCGGGCTATTTGCGCTCCATACTTGTCGCGAGGTCATCCGCGCAGAACAAACAGCGGCGCGCGGAGCGGCGTGGCGTGACATCGCGATGTGGCGTGGCGTGGCGAGGCGCGGCGCGTGGGGGCGCGTGAGGGCGCGTGAGGGCGCGTGGGAGCGCGGCGTGGTGCGGCGGGGCACGGCGGGGCGGAGCTGGGCGGGGCCGGACAGGGGGCGATGAGTGGCGATGAGTGGCGATGAGTGGCGATGAGTGGCGATGAGTGGCGATGAGTGGCGATGAGTGGCGATGAGTGGCGATGAGTGGCGATGAGTGGCGATGAGTGGCGATGAGTGGCGATGAGTGGCGATGAGTGGCGATGAGGCGCGATGAGGCGCGATGAGGCGCGATGAGGCGCGATGAGGCGCGATGAGGCGCGATGAGGCGCGATGAGGCGCGATGAGGCGCGATGAGGCGCGATGAGGCGCGATGAGGCGCGATGAGGCGCGATGAGGCGCGATGAGCGGTGTGGCGAGGCACGGCATGGGACACGGGCCGCATGTCGCAGATTCGATTGGGCGCAACGACGCGGTGCCTCGCCTCGCGGGTCGCGCAGGTAATCGAATGCCTCCGCCTAATGGGAATCACACGCGCCGCGCGCTCTCGCCCTCCCACGTGCTTCGTCGCTTGCCCTTCCCCTCCCCTGCCTGGCCTTCTCGCCGCCCAAGGTGTGAGTGGGGAGTAGTGGGTGCAAGAGGTGCGGCTGAGGATGGTGAGTGCCGAGGCGGGATTCAGAGACGCCGGCAGAGTCCCTGAACAATGGCGCTAAGCGGCCGGATGCATTGTTGTCAAGTCCTGCATTCAAGTTGCAGAAATGATCATACCCAAACCTCCAACTAAATTGTGGAAGCGTGTACCGTGTAATAGAATAATAATAACCATGTACCCCACGATAGCATTCATGTACTCAATTAACACACAATTTCTCTGAAGCTATATGCCCATTTTTAGATATTTAGTCGTATATATTCCGTCGGGGACCCTGCTCTCTCCCCAAGAGACCTAGAGTTTTCGTTTACCTTCCTTTATTTGCCAAAATTAAATATTTATTTATATTTATAATTATATTGAATGAAATATTTATTTTCCAATTATGTAATTACTTAAACATGTTATCATATCTATAGTACATAAATAATAACCAATATGTTTATTATTTAACAAAAATCAAGGATGTCCCCCCCCCCCTAAAAAAGATCGGCTGGATCCACCCCTGCAGTACAGTACCGACCGTGGAAACCTACGCTCTCTTTTAAGTTACGAATGTTGCACGTGAAGTATTACGACGTCAGCAGACTCAGACATTACCTCCTTAAAGAGGAGTGCGTGCACTTCTTCTTCTTCTTCTTCTTCTTCTTCTTCTTCACTTCAAGGATAGGTCTATGGCCTGTTCCTACTTCTAAGAATTCAATCTTTTTAGCGGTCTACCTGGGTCTCTTCGGCCTCGAGGTCTATACTTAAATGCTTGCTTTGGAATGCGAGTCTCCTCCATTATTTCCTCATGATGTAACCCTTGCGTGCACTTCTAGCCACGTATATCTCACCCCGAGGCGCCCCGTACTTGTCAGGCGCGTGTACCCCACCCACCGCGCGGTGCTTCGCCGGCAATTGACGCCCTGGCGCGGGCCAGTGGAGCAGGCCGTCCACTGCGCGCTCGTTGCCGCGGCCGCAGTAATCCAAGCAGATTGCGGGCAGGGCGAGCGTTGGCTCCATCACGTCATCCGAAAGAGAATTTACTCACAGGCCACGCGCCCGCAACGACCAATGAATCTCACAGCGGCGGAATCGCGGGGGTCATCCTCGCTTTGAAGTGCCGGATTGCGAGTTGGATTGTCAGTTGAGCTGCTTCTCTCACATTTCACTAATTGGTTCTTGATTCATACGATGGCCATTAAGTAATCGTGGGCGACATTTTGGAGTCAGTCGATGGATGGGTACCTCAGGTTCAGATAATGAACATTGGTATTAAGCATTTTCATGGACCTCCTTAATACTTCTTGCGTTTGAAAAAATTAAATATTTATCGTTACAGTAGCATTTGAACTACTTAATAACCTTAATGAAACTGAGAAATCTGTAGTCCTGAGTAACCGAAACCCGGAAAGTCCAAGGGAGTGTGCCGGTTTTAGCCGTCATACTGCGTCATCGTCCTTGGTTACTGCCTTGAAGATAGTCACTGACGAAATGTTGCAACTGTAATGGATACAGACTGTCGAGGCAGCCAACAAGCCTTCGATTCCGTTTGCGGAAACCTACCTTTTAAAGTGTTCAAATATTTTCTACCCAATTGTGTTCTCATACAGACGGCTGCAGATCGCATTATATGGTTCAGTGGTTCAGATTCTTTACAGTGCAAGTTGTATCATATTATAAACAACGTATTGAGATGTAATTAACCATTGGTTATCGTGTTGGATGGTGTAGTATTTTGATATAGTGAGACAAAATGATGTGACTTTCCGGTTAACAACAAAAAGGAATAAGATGTTAACATGTCGAACGGGAGTGAATGAGACATACAATTAACATAACCAGAAGCACGAGGAAAACAGAAATGATGCATATGTTCAAATACTATTAATTTTTATTAGTCGTAGAAAACGTACTATGTGAAACTCGACGTAAGGAAGATTAATACTCGTGTAAAATGTTTGGTACTATAGCATTTCGTAATTTGCTTCATACTCGTATATTACTCATTGTTACATTATCATTTCACTGTATATATTTACAATATTCTATCATTTTTAATGTGACGACTATAACTAATAATGAACTTCAAAGAATAGTAAATAGCAGAATCGTGATTAGATCACCTGTCAAAAGTGCCTGAATTACGTTTTATTTTAACGATGGATAATTTGTTAGCGATGCGACGTAATTTACGGCAAATGAAAAACTCATTGTTGCAAGAAACCTGCCGTTTAGGTAGGATACCAAGCCTTATTACGTCGATTGCAAAGAAATATGTAATATTTACAACATATACAGTAGGACAATCGACCGGGAGGGATCTCATGAGGTTTCAACCCTCTCTGAAGCCGATGAGCCGTATTTGCAATAATAGATTCCTCAAATTTTCTATACTATGTCAATTTGTATCAGCAAACTAGTTATACCTTCATAACTAAGTTAAAAATAACTATAAATCAGTCTAAGAATTCATTTTAAATGCGCTTAAATGAAGAATTCTTCATAAGGAAATATGAAGGCGACTTCTCACTACATGTACACTCTCCACCCTTTCTCGTAAAAAATCCGTGGTTGCGCCACTGCGCATGACAAATTGAGCCCCAGGGGTCGAGGAATAGCAGCGATTGGCGCCCCGTGAACAGCAGCGTCGGTGGGAGCGCTGTGTCGCTCAGGGCGGCCGTCAGTCAGCGTGGCGGAGGCTTTCGGCGCTTTGCGCGCATGCGATTACCTGCGTCAGTCGCCCAGGCCGCGTTTTATTGTCCCGCGCGCCTGCCCAACGAACGGACGGCGCGGCCGACAACAAATTAAGCGGCGTGAAATGCGGGGCTTTACGACGCCCGGGCACTCGGCGAATTGCGATGCGAAGGGCCGGCCGCGGAGCTCTAAACTTGACCGGCAGCCTCGCAATGTTGCTGCTGAATTTTTGTGAGAAATGGAGTCCATTGTGGTACATCTCTCCAATAACTTTCTATTAAAGAGAAAACGAAACTGGTTACCATTTTATTGTTGTATTAAGACGCCTTATTGGTTCTCTGCGTTGCCTCCAATTGCTAGAATTATCTCAGACATGTTGTGGTTTGCGTCTTTGAATGATAATACATTTAAGATTTTAAGAATTTTAGGTAAAACTCGTGAGTCATAAGAAGACTACTTGCCTCCGTTTAGAGAGAAATATTCGGGTTTCTTTATTCACGACATAAAAACATTTCGTTTTGGGCAATTAACTTTAAGCGCTTACCTTGAATTTTGTGAATAACATGAAGTGAATTATTTTGAATTATCTTGAATTCTTGCCATTTCAAAGATTTTCTATCTGTACGTATTGATTACGTATATTCATAGAACAGCAGATGTATAAGGGTCTAAAAGGTGTTCAGAGAATCGTGTAAAATCCGTAGGGTGTATGCTGTGTTTGCATGCGCGAAAAATAAGCCTTCAGTTAGTTTTCCCGAGGGGTTACACGTTGTGGGAGATTGCCACTCGCGCGGAAGGAGTTGAGCGGCTTGGCGCGTTAATAAAAAATGACGATGGCTCCTTAATGAATCTGGCGTCAAGTTGGCGCAAACAAGCGCGCGGGTGGGGGGACGAATGGGCTCATGTTAATTGAATGTTAATGACAGGGCGGAGAGTGCAGCCGCCCGCCCCGCCGTTTGGCGCCACTTGAGACGGCCACTTGTACCCCGCAGCTCACTCTGTACATTCTCCGCCCATGCCCCGCCCATCCTTTGCCTGCCCCCGCCAACGCCCGCCCACGTCCACCCTCACCCGCCCACGCTCGCCCGCCCACGCTCGCCCACGCCTGCCCTCACCCGCCCTCACCCGCCCACGCCCGCCCGCCCACGCCTGTCCTCACCCGCTCGCCCACACCCCCTCGCCCCGCCCACGCCCTCCCACGCCCGCCCACGCTCGCCCACGCCCGCCCACGCTCGTCCACGCCCGCCTATGCTCGCCCTCGCTTGTCCCCGTTCGCCCCCGTTCGCCCACCACCGCCCACGCTCGCCCACGCTCTACCCATTCTCCGTCCAATCTCAGCCCACGCAGCGCCCACATTCCCCACTCCACTCCTCCCCCACTTTGGCCTCGCACCGGCGCAGCCCCTCTCCCCTCGGAATTGTCTTCATGGTGTGTCTTGACCCGATTTGGAAAGATCTGTACTTCATGTAGTGAGTGCACTAAGTACACTATAGTTCATGCACAACGTGATTTGCTGTGAACCAATTTATCAAGAGTTGTTTTATATTTATCATTACAGAATGCATTCGTATTGTACCGACGCATTGAGTGTTTTGAATTATATATTCCCAGGAATTCAACTTTAAAAAAATGTTGGTCTCCTGAGCAAAAATGTGACGTTTTTTTATTAAACTGGTAATACCTTTTGGAATATTATTACAAAATAAATATTACCACATTGTCTACATGAAAGGTAATGTTGATTATCATGTGACTTCTGAATCATCTTTTAACTAGAAAATACAGAATGAGTCATTTCAGATGGTAAAAAGATACACCACCTTTTATTTCAGTTAGATGGACAGATGTTTTGGAGATGACAGATATTAGATGGAAAGAATTTTAAGGAGTACCTTTTCCTGCAGAGCAGTTTCTTGGCCGGTCTTCTTTACCATAAGGCCAGAAGGTTGTGTTTATAGTTATTTCACAGGTGTTGAACAATTTCAAAAATATGAAACGTAATATATAGTTGCTGCTTGCGCTATTTAATTCTTTTACATTAAGGAGCATCACTTGCAGCACATGCTTTATCTTTTGCAGCACGTATCGGCTTCCTGTAGTTCGTCCTTGCTTTCTCTTGACTCGTGCCATTCGCTGTTTGTCCTTTCCGTAATCGGCTTCCAACGGCTCCTTTGTCCGATCGCCCGTCAAGTCCCACAGCAGCCGTAACCGCATCCGACGTCGCTTGGTGTCTCTGGTGGCGGCCACCGAACCCCTCGCTGCCTTGGCGCCCCGCCCCCTCCTGCGTGCTCCGCTTCTGCGGCGTCAATAATTAAACGGGCGCGCGCCGCGCGGAGGTGCGGAAATCCGAAGTCTGCGCGCCGCCGGGCGTCGGGCGGGTGCTGCACGGCGCCTCGGGTTACGTGGGCGAGGGAGAGGTGCGGCCCGTTGTCTTCCTCTCCCGTTCTGTTTTCCTCTTCTTCGACTTCTTCCTCGCGCTCTCGCCCTCGCCTACTCGGACGCTCTCGCCGTCGTTTTTATTGATTGATTGATGATTCCGGGCGCGTCAACTACTGAGGTCATTACTCACGTAAGTGTAGTGTATCGGGAGGTTGCGGTGATCTTCCCCCAACTGGATGGCGAGATTCGGCGCCAACCTACCGTAGACTAGCGGGGTTTTCCGCAACCAGGTATCTCCCATCAGCACGGCCCCGAATCAGCCGGGACAAATTCTAAGTCCCCGACCGGTCTCCCGGCATGTGTGTTAGTGTAGTGCATGTTAGTGTAAGTGAGTGTGTAAGGGGTGAGGATAGGACAAGGAAGTGAAAGGAAAGATCGCGCGCGGTCTGTGGCACGTTTGTTAGGGTACTGCTCCGGCATTCGCCTGGTGTAGATCGGAGAAATCACGGAAAAATATAATCAGAGCAGGCGACCGCTAGAATTCTCCACCAGACAGCGACTGAATTTGACCTAGCTGAAAAGCTAGTGACGAAAATCCTGCCGCCATCGGGGCTCGAACCTAGGACCTCCCGGTCAGAGGCACTGCAGTGACATCAGTTGATGCACTGACCCACCGCTGCCGGACTCGCCGTCGTGATACTCGTCCCTTCCCTGTGTTATCTTCGGTGTCAGGTAGCTATGCGACGTTCAAACGTTCATACGAAATCCCACATTGCCTTATGTGTCAAGGTCTGAAAACCGTCTGTAGACATTGTGTTTCTTCACTTAATACTTCTGCTTGTACACGCAGTGGTAAACAATATTTGTTTTTTAATTATCTCGTATGTCATTCAGCACTATAACGTCCATTCGGAAGCGAATGTAGTTTTGCATTTCGAATGTCCAACACTTTGTTGTCCGAATGACGTCCTTGTGCAGTGCATTTCTGTCTGTGCAAGTATCAGAATGCGATAATTTAGTTTTATAAATCACTTTGTAAATTCCTCGCTTGTTTACCTACAAAAAATAAACAAGCGGGTAAAATATTTATAGAAGTCATGGCGCTAGTCCGATTTGTTCTTTTTAATTTTATTTTCAGAAATCTCATTTGTGGGATGTGTGTTCCTCATTTAAAAAATTGACAACTACTTCTGATTTTATAGAGTTTTTCTATTGATATTGCGAATTTCCCTGAAAATATATTCTAGATGTTCGTATTTCCTAGAATTTTTTACAATCCAGAATATTATTTCTCTCAGAGCACAATCATTTGATGCAACCCGTTTAATAGTATGCATTCGAAGCATGGAGAATGTGTCCCTATTTTTATTTACAAATTATATATTTGAATATAAGTTTATGCGATTTGTAACACCACTCACAAAATCTATCACTCACAAAGAGAAAACATGAAAATATAATTCAATGTCAACCTTCTCTCTGAAACGAAAGTGATAAACATCTCTCATTCCCCTGGGGTTTTTGAAAGTGATGTTCTCTACAGTTGAATTTTTTGAGCTTTTAATAATAATTTGTTTACAAACCCAATATTTATTTTTGTGTGGAGAGAGGACAACAGTTGTGAAATGAAATAGACTTCGTTTCGTGAATTAATTTTAACGGTTTAATGATAATTAGTTACGCGAATTTCAGTTGCAGGTCATCATGACCTGAACACGTATTGGCGAACGTGCATTATGTTAGATGTAGCGATGAGACTTCGTCTGGATATAAAAATACACAACTTTTAAACTTGCTTTTCGAATAATTTGACCTTTGTTTATGAAATATTCATATTAACTTAGTTTTTTTTTTACTTTGCAGACTATATTTATTTATACTTCAGGACTGATAATTAATGGGAGTTAGGAAATAATCAACCAACACAATAACTCTTATCTAATAACTATTAAGTATTATTTATTATTGTGGTTGATTATTTCATAACTCGCATTGTGGAATACCACAAGGTATTTGCTACCACCACTGAACTTGAAATTAAATTTCCTTCTTCCTTTTATTATAATGGTATTGGTATTTTTGGAAAAAAATTGCATTGAAGATCAAGTGGTAGTTTACATTACAACGATACAGGAAACGCAATTTTATCCTGCGTTCACAAACTAGGCTACGGGGAGTGTCATCCAGCTTTGCTGTAGGAGATGCCTGAGGGGGCGTGACGCAGCGGGGAGGGAGGACACTCGGAGCGCATTAAGGGAAACTCTCCGGTCAGTCGGGAAGCATGCTTGGGGATGAGCAAACGATATCCCCAAATTACAAATTACAATGTAATTTCACTGTCTTATGATGTGTTACTATTCTGGAAAGAATCTTCAATTTCCCCACTTTTAGTGTATTTCGCGAACCGACCCGGTCGAGGTGACTAGAATCCACTCGCTTCTACAAAGGATGGATGGTTCTAATCAATCGGAAGCTTGGATTTTTTCTTTGTTTTTCACGCTTGTGGTGTCGTGGAGGGCCTCCTGGCCAGACGATTGCACAGGTGAGGATATCTAATGTGAAGCAGTGGAATAGAAGGTTAAGATTAGTCCTATATTTAAAGGGAACCGCCAGTTCGTGATGAAATCCCCGTTCTAGATCATGGGCGATAACGATTGGGAATGGCGGCAAAAGACAAAAAAAAAAAAAAAAAAAAAAAAAAATGCCCGCTAGGGCAAATTTTTTGATAGAATCACGGGCATTGGTGGCGAGAGTCAGACCTTGACCCAATGATAGGCGGAAGTTCCCGAATATGGATAAAAAATTACCTGTCTCTCGAACGATTATAGCAGCAACGTCTTCTAGACTACAGTAAAATGAGCGATGCGGAAGCTAAACAGCGATCTCCCACGTGTTTTAACATCATCTACGAAGAGATATTTATTTCTCTGAATGCTCGTTAGCTTCCAAAGGTGAAGCTTAAAACCACAAACAAGCAAATAATATGGCATTTTTTGAAATTTCTTTCCCAAGAGATACAATCATGTTTTTAAAGAGTTGACGATATTGGAGATGGAATTTTGTATATTTGCTATTCCATATTTAGAAGACTGTGGCGCTCTAACTACTGATTTCTAATTAAAATTAATTGACCGTAAGTATAATAGTTCAATCAGCGAGTCTATTTTTCGAAAACCGTTTAGATTTTGTAGAGATTGCGTCAATATATACTGTATACACGTGTTCAAATATTCAGCACAGATTATAATATATATTTAGGCCTACTTATGTTTGTGAAAACTGCTTCATTCTATGAAAAGAATAACATTAGACCAAAGAATTGGTCTACCTGATCAAAATTTGAAATATTCTCTTTCTGAGCAATTCTCAAACTAAATTACAAATATAGTAGATGAACTCATAATGAAAAGATAAATACAATTTTCTATAAATTAGTAACTGTATATTTTCACTGTGAATATTTCGTATGCATATATTATACTTTAGTTACGTCAGTTACACCATTTTAGAATAAAAATACTCGTATAATCTTGCTTCTGTCTTAATCGTTCATTAATCGAGCTACCAACAATGTTTCAGCTTCCAGACTAGGTCGCTTGCACGCCACAGCTGGTTCTTGAGTGTCTAGGTCCTCTGGGGCTTGGGGAGGAATGATGGTGCGAGCGAACAAAACCGTTCCCGCTGCTTCAACTAGATAATTTTCACGAATACGAAAATGCACTACAGTATATAAATAAGAATAAAACTGAAAAGAGTGGGCAATTGTACTACCATTTACATGGATGTATGAATTTTATGACCATTTTCCTTCCTCTACCATGACATTGCAGTGCCAGAATAATGTTTTTGTGAAAGTCCTTAGGCCTATAAAACGAAACGTCTTTAGACTGAAACAAAGCAATTAACTGACGTGGTTGGAGTTTGTAAACTGAAGCAATAACCAAGCATCCAAGTCCATCATTTTTATAACGGACGGAAGTCGTACAGCACTTTCCGTTACACTACCTTCTTATAAGAAAATAAAATACGAATAAGTAATAATTTTCTTTGAATAAAAGTAATCGTCACATTTTTAACTAAAACTCATTTGCTTGAGTTGTTCTTAAAAGACAGCGAATTGTCAAATCCTTCACAGACGCCGGCCGTTTAAAGTGTATTTTCGTTCCCCTGTTAGGTTGTGTCGATACAACAGAACTGTATTACGAAAAGTTTCAAACGTGACGGAAAAGTGATGGAAACGCACGAACAGTGCTCATCCGAAGAGCTTCTCGCGAGTAAATTTTAGGAGGCGCGTGTGGCTCTCTTCCATGCACTCCTTCCCCGCCTCCCTCGCAAGCGATTTTTCACGCCCCCTTGGGCGCCCGCGGCCCCTTGACCTGTGCGCGGAGCTCAGGTGGGCAAGAGCGATGGCGCGAATCAATCGACGGCTCTCCCCCCCGAGACCATCCGCCCCCCGCCTTCCCTCACGCTCTCCGTGACGCTCGTTGCCACTGGCACCCTGACCTTCCACCTCACGGTTGCCCACATTTTGACACTCCGCCCGCGCTCTGCCGTCGGACTCCTCCGCCACGTTCTTGTCCTCTCCTTCGCCCTTGCTCGTCCCCGCAGTTTCCGCCGTTCCATCTCCATTGGTGCGGGGCGTCCTCGGGGACCCCGTAGGCGTGGGGCGTGAGCGATGGCGACTGCGTGCTCCCGGGGGAGGCGGGAGGGGCAGAAAAATTGAAATAGGCGCGAGCGGCGCCCGGCGCGCTCCCGTCCCCCACTCACCCCTCCCAGACATTCGCTCCCGCACTCCACTCGTCCCTGCCCATCGCTTGCTTTTGCCTTGCTCTCACCCCTGCCCATCGCTTGCTCCCGCCCTGCTCCCGCCCCTGCCCATCGCGCGCTCACGCCCTCCTCTTCGACCCGCCCATTTCAAGTCCACGCCCACCGCTAGTCCCCACCCACCGCTATTCCCCACCCACCGCTGGTCCCCGCCCCCCGCTCGTCCCCGCCCACCGCTCGTCCCCCCCCACCGCTCGTCCCCGCCCACCGCTCGTCCCCGCCCACCGCTCGTCCCCGCCCACCGCTCGTCCCCGCCCACCGCTCGTCCCCGCCCACCGCTCGTCCCCGCCCACCGCTCGTCCCCGCCCACCGCTCGTCCCCGCCCACCGCTCGTCCCCGCCCACCGCTCGTCCCCGCCCACCGCTCGACCCCGCCCACCGCTCGTCCCCGCACTCCGCTCGCCCCGGCCCCCTCGCTCGGCGCTAAAGTAACAGCAGCGGCAGCGAAGCGCAGGTGTGCCCCCGCGGGCGAAGGGCGTGGGTCGAGGGGGAAGGGGCCGAAGGGCGATTAATCCACACGCGCGACGCGACCTGCGCAGGTCGCCGCGCACCATTCGTCCAGGCGGCGCTGCTGCGCCGGAGGCTCAGACTCTCCGTATGTGGCGCTCCACCCGGCGGATTTTCGAGCTTCAAATCACGGGCATTCTTGTTAGTGAAGGGCAAAAAAAGTTAGCAATAGGTCTTCTCAAGGTCCTACTTTTTCCTCGTCTGTTCTCCCACTTTCCGTTACTTTTTCAGTATTTATCGCATCATTTTTGCCGGTTCGTTATTTTAATACATCATTGAAGGGTCGTGCACAATTGTAATAACGTTCGAGAATAATCTCGGCCAATGCACTTTTGTCATATCTGACACATTGACATCTACCACGCCTACCGTGTGATGCGTCTTGAGACATCTGTCACACAAGTCTCAAGACATACTTTTTTCATCTTGCACTTACCATTTTTTAAACCCTAAATGAATTTTTAATAATTCTTTAAAGCGTTGTTCTATTCTCTTCGAATAGGTAACGTCTTTATGTATTCTGAGTGTGTGTACGAAATACTTACAACACCAGCGGTGATTATTTTGTGACAAAGTGGATGCATGTATAACTTTGAGCTCTGTTTTGCGTCTAAACTTAGCCGTTATTTACATGTTGCGTGTCCTACAATCATTTCAGAGACAAGGAAGGGCCTCAGCTGTTCTTCAAAGCGTACACGGGGAAGTAACAGGGTAAGTGTATTGTTGCTCGACATGCATTCCTGTTACATGAAAGTTCGAAATGCATTATAAAGCACTGCTAAGTAGGTGAACACACACAACTAAGTTTAAATTGTAGACACTCAGAAAGCCTGTTTGTAAGGGAAATGGCAGCGTAAATAAGACGAAGTCCATTGAGACGGATCGTCCAATCCGGTGGATTCTCAAATTTCATTATTGATAACGACCGTCGCTTCCGTACCATCCTCGTAGCAGGCATAAACGTGTGTTATTCACAACATGAGCGCAGTGACGGCGTCGTGAAGTACGAGCCGCGTGCCGCGCAACTGCATTCCGCATGAATTCAGCGGCGCATGCGCATGCGCAGGGCGCGGCGCGCGCTAATGACGGAGCGAAGCGCCGCATGATGTGGCCGCTCCCTCGTCATCCCGCCGCATCATCAAGCCTGGCCCTCTGGCCCTGCGGCGACCAGGGCGAAGGGCGAGGGCGCCAGCGGTGCCACCTGCGGCCAACGACTGCGGCGCCTGCGGACGGCGGTGCGTCGCCCCGCGGAGTCTCGCTGCGACCTCCGCCCTTCCCTTCCCCCCACTCCCCCGCCCGGCGCGGCGGAGCGTATGCCCTGCGCCCCTCCCCCGCCGCCGCGCGGTTTAATTAGCATTTCTTGCGCCACATCTGCGCCTAACGGCGGCGCTGGCTCGAGGGGGTTAAGGAAAAAGACCCGCCGCCGACGCTCGCAGGCTGTTAGCCACCGGTATTAGGCGCGCTGAGGCGTGACGCTTATGACCAGCGCCCCTCGCCCCGCCCCCACTCCTCTGTCCCCAACCGCCCCGCCCACGCAGCCACCTGCCACATTCGCGCGCTGAAATATCCTCCCCGGCCCCCTCCCCTCGTCTGCCTTCCAGACTGCGCGCGCTCCTGCTTCTCCTCTACAGCGAGGTCTGCTTTCCATGTGCTGGCGCTGCCCATTGTATCGTGTGGCATTCCTTCCAGCCCAGAGGAAGCGAGGCAGCGTTCTCTTACTTGTACTCTTCGTTGTCATTCCCTTGTCATTCTATGTTCACCTTATCACACTAATCTTCACCTGCTGCTCGTGTGCAGTGAGCTCTGCTTTCCATGGCCTGGCGCTGCCCCCTTGTTTACCTGACATTCCTTCCAGCACAATGGAAGTGGGGCAGTGTTCCCTCACTCTTCCTTGTCATTCCGTTCTAATTCTATCTTCATCCATTAACTACTTCACATACTTTATCACACTAATCTTCTTCTGCCTATAATTCTTATTTTCATTTCTTGCATTTGTCGCGTATCGAGATGTGCGCTCCCTTTGTGAGACTGGTCAGTTGTGTCTGTTCTCTTGTCACCTCTGTCCATAACCTGCGGATCCCTCCGTTCCCCAGCCTCGTCCGCCCGTCCGTCCTAATGTCACGTGTCCAGCGCTGCCCTTAAGCCTTTACGCCGAGCTCCCCCTCCCGCGCGCCCATATTAGCTCAACGTGCGCTTCCCTGCTCGTCGCTCCACGTGCAGCGCGTGGCTGCCCCCGCCCCCTGGCGGCAATGGGGCGTCGCCGGCGCCGCGCGGCGCCTTCTTCCGGCTCATTGGGCACCGCAGGGCACGCGATGCTTTATTCAGCCGTTTCCCTCCCCTACCCCGCCAACGCAGCGCTTCGCACCGCGTGCTCATCACCACTACTCAGCACTGCTCGGTGGAAGCCACAAACATTGCATGTGTAGGATACTTGAGTAGGATGGCCACTTTTTTTCCAACGGAACATTGTCCTTCCTTTTTGTGATATTCATAGTATTTTTTGATCTTTGAAGAATGAATATTGGGATTTATTCATTTTAGGTTAGTTGTAGAAAGTAAGATATTCCACATTGTTTGATGGTTAGTTGCCGACGTTTCGGCCATTTATTGCGTCTTCAACAATGCTGAAAAATTAATGATATTGTAAGTCAAATTAGAGTGTAAGATTATTTAATTTTTATGTATTATGATTTGTGAGTTATATTAAGGCAACTATACAGGAAAGCGAAAAAAAACAATGTGACTTACAATTTAATACATTTTCCAGCTCTGATGAAGGCCCGACAAAGAATGAAATATTACTCTCCTTCGGCGGCTGTCCTAAATTCAAGAAAAAACAAACAAACAATATTCTCCCCATTTTTCTCTCCTTTTCGGTACATTTGAAAAAAATTGCTGGTAAAATTAGTTGCAAATTTCACATTTAGTAGATTAAAATATAATTAAAGAAAGCAAATTTTGACATTTGTTACCAATTTGTCAGCTCCGATTTCCCTGAGCAAACATTAAGTTTCTCACATTTTCTTTAAAAATAAATTTGTATCAAAATAATATTCTATTAACGTTATTATAAATTGTATAATTGTCTCATAACTTATCCTGATTCTACAGAATATTCACTAGATTTTCTGATTTTTCTAGATCAACTAAAATTTGCAGTTTTCCTGAAAGTAGCCTTCTGGTTTAAGTAAATTGACTGGACACTTTCGTACAGCATATTTTCTCTCAAGATTTCTGGCTTCACGAAGTAGATTTCCTTCCTAAGACAGTTTTTTGAAATGTATTTCGTTTAAGGGCCGAGTTAAATCTCTCTCATTGTTGGCCACTCGACTCCTCTGGAGATTTTTTTAAAGCCGTCCGAGAACTTCTATATTGAATGTTGCGAACCTGTCAGAGCCTTGGCGCTCTTTCAATGCCAGTCGGTCCGAAATATGGCGGCGGGACTGCAGTGAATGGCGGAGGGGATTTACGCAGGTTTCTGGGGGCGGCGGTTGCTCTCTCGGTCGGAGGCCGGCCGAAGTCCTGAGTGTCGCTGCATTTCCATGAGAAAAAAAGTCGCGAAACGAGCGCTCTCCAAGCGAAGGCGGTCGCCTCTGAAAAGGCCCGAAGCCCAACCGCGGTGGCCCAAACCGTCGAGCACCCAAGACGAAAACGAGGTGGAGGGTGAAGAGGGTAGGGTGGGAAGAGGGGAAAGAGAGATGGGAAATGGTCGGCGTTTGGCAGGAAATACCCTTGCTACTGCCCACCTACCCGCTCATCTGAGTACCCCAGTCGCGACGGCCCCCGCCTCCCGTGGCAAGTATGGCGTGTGCTCGTATTGGAATTGATGGCACTAGCAGTCTATCAAGGCAGTGACAGTATTATCACACTTCGGGAATTAAAAATGCGTTTTAAGTGATCCCTTATTCATATTTATTTTGCCTTAATCTCTGCAACTTTTCAAAGTCATCATTCCGTATTTGGCATTTTAGGGCTGGGGCTTTTGCCAACTTGCAGTGTTTCTAGACCTGAGCCATGGTTTTATTTATTATCCACGCCTGGGAATAAGAACCACATATGACGAGCGTGACGTACTTCTATCAGCCTATCTAGGTTATTTTCATTGCCTGACCTTTCTTTCATCACAAGCCAAAGGCAATATGAAAACCAGTTCGGACTTACGGATTACAACTCTGGGGAACAGCTAGTCATTCGAATATTGAAATTCTTCAAAGATTTCAGTCTAATGTTCTACGATACATATCAAATGCACCCTGGTGTGTATCTAACAGTACTTTACATTCTGATTTGCAAATTCCAACTATCCATCAGACCATGCAGAATATAGCAACAGATACGAAACAAGATTCGAAAACCACACAAATTACGTTGCAGTGAACATCCTGGAGAACAGTGAAGACATCAGAAGATAGAAACGACACCACCCCATAGATCTCAGCGATAGATATAAAATCGGATAATAGTAACAAAGATGACAATGTAATTGTAACGGTCATTGAAAATATGTGAACACAGGATTAAGTTAAAAAAAAACAATTTTTATCTGAGAAGTGCTGTCAAAGGACAACTCTCACTCAAGTTGTTATTATTTACAAATAATTCCCCGAATGTTCATGTAAAGGACAAATTGTGAATAAATAGTTGATTTAAAAAAAGCCATAGGAACTGAGACCATTTGTATTAGGACGCTACAGCTTTAGTTTGGCCCCGGCTGGGAATCTCACCGGGGAGAGCCTCGCAAAAAGCTAACACGCTGACCATGAACTATCCGAGGGCATTCTCTTTTTTAAATTGGAATATTTTAATCTAATCAGCCATTGCATACACTGGTATGAAACCATATTAAAAAAGTGCCATTTCATCCTGTACTTAATTTAATGTAGATATTCGCACTGTTACTGTCGGACATGACAGTAATATTTGGTGTAATTTAGTTTAGTATGTACCCTTTGTAGCTCGTTCTTGCGAGATCTTACACTGTAAGCAGCGCTGTTAAAAATGCCGGACGTTATGTTTAGAAATTACCTTTAAAAAGCCATTACCAGTGTTATATTACAGTTAATTTAAGATTCATTTTAAGCGGCCACTACTTACGGTTCAGATGAAAAATTGTCGCTAGTGAACGTGGCCAAGGGAGGTTATTGGAATACTGGAAGCGCAGTAACTGCTATTTGCAATGAAGTTTAGTGCTGGTTATGCAAGTGTATTGAATGATTTTAGTTACTATTGAATATATCTTTCATAAATTGTTAATTGCAGTTATCCTTAAAATATCTAAAACTATTTTTTCAATCCCACTAAAACAACTCTTATACAAAATCATTCAGTTCCTCTTATTTACACTCTTGTTCTTAAACTCGCGCTACACACATCATTTCTTGTCATCTGAAAGACAAACTAATTACTCCGCAAGGTAACCGTTTCCTGTTCTACGTAATCTTACATGTCGTTTCGAACCAGAAAGTTAATGAAGAAACAGCTAATCGGTTATTCGCTTTTTATAACATTAAGATCAAAATCGCAAATTCGCCAGCAAATTATATGTAATATAAGTTACTGTACCAAATATGCTTGGACGCTGACTGCGGAGCGAGGCGACAGCCCAAAGGTGGAATATATACATGTGTTTTCTGGGGAAATCAATCAGTTTCACAAAACACTGGTCGTTAAAGGAGATGATCGCTTAATTGTCGAGGTCATTTCAACAATTTTGACTGGACTGGATGTATAAATAATGCTGAACGAAACCGACATCCCTAAATTTACTTTCCTTTAAGTTTTTTTCCGAATTCTAGCAAACCTGTGCTGTTAGTGCAATCGTTAATTAACCCCCTCTCCTATCTGATCATTACCATAACATATTTTGTCGTTCAACCAAAACATGGCGTTTGATAGCTTTCGCGTTCGACTTTAATCTCTTCGCCCGAAGTCTCCATTCGCGGGAGCCGGCCTACCCCGTCGTGAGAACACGCCTTCTAGCCAGCGCGACGCTGCGGCTGAAGGCGTCGGGGGTTGAGGGTGGAGGTGGAGGTGGAGGGGGGTGCAGAGGGGCGCTGTGCTGCCTGCTCCATCCGTCATCCGCTCGACTTGGGCGACAATCGATTAAGCGGCGGCAGCGATGCGCTCGTCGAATGCACGGTGGCGAGCGAGGGGATGGCGGACTCTAAGCTGCCTAGCCGCAAGCCTAGGCCAAAATGCAGGGGTGCGTTAAGTAAATAGATTAAAGAAAAAGTAGGGATGTAGTTCTTCAGGTTTTAAGATCACACTATCAAAGTACAATAAGTCATACATAATTACTCTGTGTGTGAGTTATTTTCGGTCAAATGCAACGGATGTTTAAAAAAAGACACTTTTGATACTCAATTTAATATCCACTTTAATGTACGATTTTTGTTGTTTTAATTTATTTTTTCTGTGAACTAAACTACCTGTTTGCACTCAACTACTTGTTATTTTTGTAGACCTCAAACAGGATGTTTCTCTTGTTTTTCTTCTCCAGATATTCCCCATCGGCATCCATCTTGGAAAATTCCTAAATGTTTCTTCAAAACATAAAGTAACGAAGACAGGGGACGTGCTGAAGTTAGTCCGCCGGCACGGCGTCTTGGTTGATTCAGTTTCTAGATGTTGTGTCACCAATTATGTATGCCGAATAATAAAAATGTTCTTCGCAGTAAACGAGCATTTATGTATAACATTCGATTCGTTTTTTTTTGTTTCTTTGTATACGTCTTCTCTACTACAAATAAAGAAAAAAATATAGGTCTGAGGAAGATTAAAATTCGTTCCAGTAGCTTTGTAAGGCATCGCAGTTTCGCATAAAAGAACGATAGGGGGAAGGTCAGAGAGTAGAATTCTGTTTAATCTCCTTTACCCCTCGCGCAGAGAGCCGCCTGTCACGAAACAACCACTCCTCCCCTATAACCTTCCACTCTACTCCACTCCACGCCACTCCACTCCACTCCACCCCATCCTACTTTAACCTACCCACCCCACCCTGCCCTACCTTACCACCCCCACCCTACGCCAACCAAACCCTACCCTGCCCTCCCCCACCGTACCCTGTCCCTCTCCACCCTGCTCCGACTCTCCCCGTACCGTCTCTCTCCACCCGGCTCACTCCGCCACGCCCCACCTCGCTGCACCTCAACTCGCTCCACCCCACCCCACCTCACCCCACCTCACCCCATTAATCCCATCTCATCCTATCCCGGTTTGCCCCGCACCGCACCGCTCCCTGACCCATCAGCCCCTGGCCCTGGCCCCTGGCCCTGCCCTGCCCTCAGCCACGTCCTGTCCTGCCCCACCCCGTTCTATTCCCGCCTTCCCCGCCCCGTCAAGCCCCGTTCAAGGCCGCGCGCGCAGCAGTCTCATGGATTTCCACACCGACTGCAAAGTCCGCACATTTTCCAGTCCCCGGCGCTTCTAGTTAATTGTCTATTCCCTTGCAAGCGCGGCGCCCCGGGCCGCCCCCGCGTTTCAAATTAGTTGCCTTCAATCTCGGCGGCGGAGGCGCGTGCGGCGCGCGGCACCTGTTGACAGACGCGCCCGTGGGGAGCGCCACCGCCGCCGCTTCGTGCGCGGTAAATAACGGCGGGCGATGCGAGGGGGCGGGGCCCGGCCGCTCGCTTCCTCCACGTGCGACGCCTTTCCTGGAAGGGCAGAGGTGGTCGATGACGTGGGAGATAGCGCATTCGATAGATATTTCTTTTTCCCTTGCTCCTCGATCATGTAGCTGATTCCGAAGTTGCTTCGCAGCTCCTCGTCGAGGGTTCCATTCCCTTGGAACTACAGTATTTGGTGAATGAGTAGGTAGATCAAGTAAAACCACTTGTTCTCTGTCGCAGATTTACATCACGTCCAACACAAGAGAAACGGTAAATTGGTGGGAGCGAGGCAAAACAATTGGCAACGACTTTCAATTTCTGTTGGTTTAAGAAAATTTTAACAGAGTATAAATATGTAAAATAATATTTACAATCCAATTAATGTGAAGTCTATTCAGACCCCCTCCATGTATTTGAAGGTGCTCTACTTAGAGTTTTGCATATTTGCGCTTCAGTGTGCCATATTTCCTGTATATACTACGGAGCTACACGGTGATAGAAAATACAATAAATTGATCTTTTCTCTGTGCATTTAACTGATGCGATGACTTACGTTGAGTGTTAAGTTTCTGTATTAAAATATTATTCTTAAAATTATTTCAATTGTGCTGAAATGATACCCAGAAAGGTTAGGAATGCATGATAGCACAAATGTGAACCGTGCACTTCGTAGTGATTGGAGGTATTTAAGACAATATTTTATGCCTCTGCTCAAGATTGAAGATCGTACTACATACGACATAGTTTAATCATTAAGTAAGCACAGAGTGAAACAATCTCGAAAAATTATCAAGGGCATTGTGACAAGTTCTCCGCGCTTCTTCCCAACTCAGACTCCAACTATCGCCTTTTGTTTCCGCACAATAATTGTACCTCTCTGGATTTCCGATTACTTGCTCATATTTTATTGCAGACTAACGTCACTTGGTGATTTTAGGGCTTTTTTACAACCCCTAAACGTATTAAACACGTATTGTAGCTGAGTATTCTATTGTTCATCCTAACCGTAAAGGCCATAAGCGATAAATGTTATTTTTTAAAGAATTCTTTATATTTTGCGGTAATATTTCAAAAATTTCAATAATAATAATAATAATAATAATAATAATAATAATAATAATAATAATAATAATAATAATAATATAACATATCATCTGTCCAATACTCTCCATAGCCTGATCCGAAAATCAGACTGATATACTAGTATTCTCCCAAAGCTGTGTCAATGATAAATGAGTTATTAGGCCACTAAGAATTTTTATGATTAATAAGTAATAATACTAAGTACTCATAGTAATTGAGTATATTTTTCGTAATGAAATGTTCTCTTCAACATTCTTTTAGAACTATAAAAAATATTTTGTGTCTAAACAGTATTTTGCATTATCCATGACTTCCAGAGAAATCCTGAAGGAAATTTGCTCAGTCCATAGAATGTTAATATTTTTTGTTTAATATTAACTTGGTTGAAAAGTCGTACTTCACTCTTAAAGCGATTTTCAATTAACAAAGACCCAAGTTGAATACTTTTATTATTTCATAAAGCAAACTGTAAAAGGCCGTAAGTAGTTTCATAGGAACATTAGAGAACACTTGAAACATGGGTAGCCTCAGATACGCATGCTTCCCCAACTACACATCTCCTCTGCTCCGCGGATATGACCCCATGCCGTGCTTCCTCGCGATCGCGACTGCTTCCGGGCGTCAGGGCGTACCAGGCGCGCGCGGCGGTGACGAGCGAGATGCATAAACAAACTTAAGAGCGAACCCTTGTCATATGGCTGCGCCACCCGGCAGCGCCCCGGCAGCTGGCGTTATCACTCCATATACTCTGCGGGGGCGTTGTTCCGGGGAGTTGGCGATGGCTTCCTGCGCCTACCCGCTCTCTCCCCCGCCGCGCCGCTTCCGGCCGTCCCTCAGCCCTTGCCCGCCCTGCAGCCTCTCCGCTGCCTCTTTATCGCCTTCCTGAGCCATCGCACCCGCCCTGTCCGCCGCCGCCGTTGCGTCGCGCCGGGCGGGCGCCAACGGCGATAGGGCGGCGACGGCGACGGCGACGGCGACGGCGACGGCTGCGAATGAGGGGTCGGCAAAGGCGGGGTGGCGACGACGACGGCAGTTGGGGACGGCGATGGCGGAGGCGGCGACGGCGATGGCGGAGGCGGCGACGGCGGGCGGAGGCGGCGACGGCGATGGCGGAGGCGGCGACGGCGATGGCGGAGGCGGCGACGGCGATGGCGGAGGCGACGATAGCGGGGGATGCGATGGCGACGAAGGCGGGGTGGGGTGGCGACGACGACGATAGTTGGGGGGGGCGACGGGGGTCGGCGATGGCGGGGCCGGTGACGGCGGGCGGGACGGCTGGCGACGGCGGGGGCGGGGCCGGCGGGGCCAGGGCCGGCGACGGCGGGCGGGGGCGGGGCCGGCGACGTCGGGGGCGGGGCCGGCGGGGGCGGGGGCGGGGCCGGCGAAGGCGGGGGCGACGGCGACGGCGGCAGGTGTGGCGGGGGCGGTGGGGCGGCGGGGGTGGCGGCGGGGGCAGTGGTGACGGCGCCGGGTGTGGCGGGGGCGGCGACGGCGGCGGCACGGGCGGAGGCCTCGGGTTTCCGGCGCCCGATAACAGGCGACGGCCCTCGCGCCGGAATTGACGTAAATAACACGCCGTGTTCGGTACGTGGCCGCATACCTGGCGACGAGGAGTGCGTGAAGAAGGGTGGAAAGGGCGAAGCCAGGTGCAGGAATGGGAAAGGGCAGAGGAATACTATTCGGGGGCGAGCTGAAGGTAAAGAGACCAGCCTGACAGGTGGACGAAAACCATATTGACTAAGGCTGTCTTTACCAATGCTCTTGTTATTCATAAGGCGAGATGATTCGATGGTGTAGACATCTTTATAAAAATCGATTGTTTATTCGTATGTGGGAAATTCGAGGGAAGATTCGGAAGAAGATTGCTAGAAAGCTGATTTTTACTTAATGTAGTGTTGATTAAGAAAAGAAAAGATTGATTCGTTTCTTATTACTGCACAACGTCAGTATTTCAGAATTTGTAGAGGATTAATCAAAGAAAATTTGCTTACAAAGGTATTGCTTTGTGGTACTAATTTTTAAGTCAAATCGCGTTGTGGAAATAACGCATTCCCATAAACCATTAGAACTGAAATACTAATTAGGTATTAGCATTTCTTACAGAGGAAATACACATGTGATCAGTTGATAGATATTAAACGGAAATTACAAGTTTTTGAAAAGGAAGGAATGTCACATACAAAAATTTCCAGACTTATGAAGGTCCCTCTATTGAAATTAACTGAGCTCTCGAGCCAATGTAAATGACTTCAGAATATTTGAGAACAGTTTTAATATTGATAGTCCCGTATTTTTTGTCATGGACTCTAATCTTTTTATTATTTTCTTCAACATCTTAGCGAAAACGATATTAAATGTCGACATAAGAATGTAATCTCGATAACACATTAGAATTTTAAAATGATCGGAGTGAATAATTTCGTTTATATTAAAACGCGTGTTGCTGTGAGAAAAGAGAAAAACGCTATGGGATAAAGAGGGGAAGTAGGTAAAATTAGATAAGGGGAATATAAGAGGATACCGCTGCGAGGGGAAATAGATAAGTGGGGAGGAGCGTGTGGGTGGGAGGTTGGGCGCGCGAGGAATGCGGCGGCGTGCGGTGAGTTGGGGCTCGGGGGAGGACTGCTTCTGGCACCGTAGTTCTCCCCCGCACCGTTCGGAATGCGAGGGCGCAGGCAGTGCTGTTCCTTGCAGGTCACTCTACGCTCCGGTCGCGGTGAAGGCCGAGGCCTACAGTCGCCCGGAGCGCGAGGATGGGGTGGGTCGCGGGGACGGAAGCGAGTCGCGGAGAGGCGGGAAGAGGACGTGAGGCGAAGAGGGTATGGAAGGAACGGAGGCGGGGCGGGGAGGAAGCCTACCATACTCCTGCGCGCGGGGCCTGAGCGACGGCGTGATCCAGGCTTCGAAGAACCAGGAAATGCGGGAGAAGAGTGATTGCGATTGGTGCTGCGGAGTTAAAATGATCTGCGAACTGCAAAATGCTTAATCTTGGAAATCGAATTTGCCAACAATTCAGGATTTTTTCGATAAAACGTCCCGGAGTGCCTCTTACATCTTTCATTATAATTTTCATCGCATGAGATTCTAATGTTATTTCATAATATGCATTAATATTAAACTGTTGATAATTCAATAAAAGCATTTGTAAATGAACACATTTGAAAGGAAATATCTCAGTCACAAGAAATGAATCGTAAAAGGATGGCAATAAATTAAGAATAGAAAGGAAAAAACGCTCGGGAAAATCCTTCATTAAGACTTACTTTTTGACTGACAATAATCACTGGAATCTCTTCTTGAAATTCTTTGCGTTCAACACATCACGAGTTAAGAAAGGTCATCTTTAATATATACTAAACAATTAAACTATAACCACTATTTCAGTTCGCTTGTTTCCCAATCATTAGATTTTTACCCAAGAACATTTTCATCAGAAACCCTTAAAAGACAAACTTGCGGATTGTAAGAAAGAGAAAAACTTATTCATGTCACGGTATGAACAATTTATTATTAATCGAGTTTTTCGATAAGAATTAAACCATTCGGCGAAAATCATGTCTTTGGGACTTCTCGGGTATTTTCCTGTTATTTGGTAGTAAAGAATGGAAGAGGTACGCTCATGTACACGAAACTGCTACTGTGATCCGGGCATGCGCGTGTTGTCTTTCTACTAAAGCAAGGTTCGGCACCATCGAAGGCTTTCTGAAGGGGCAAATTATATTCACATGGTTATTGCGTAAGTATAGTAGGTTCATATTGTGGCCCAAAATGCACTGGACTCCATAGAACTTGTATGGGAGCGGAAAATAAAAAAAAAACATCCGGCAGTTACCAGGCGGAAAGTACTAGCGTGAGTGCGAGATTCCCTGTCCAAAATGGAGAAGCACTTTGAAGAGGGGTCTGCCCTTGGCCAAGTCGGTGTGTCGTCTCGGTGGCGCCCTGCAGCGCTGCCGTCGCCGCTCGCGGGGAAAGGCGAAGAGGCATTATGCAAAGCGGCAGCTCCGCATTTACGCTTGGGCGAGCGCTGGGGCAGCCAGCGCCCACGGCTCTTCCACCCCCACTCCGCCCCCCGCCCCCGCACATACGTTGCTGTGTCTGCGGTCGGGCGAGGGGAAAAGCCCCTCTGGCTCATTGGGTATCCTCGCTGCAGAAGAGAATCCTATTGAGTTGGTTTACTTCTTCGGTTGGTCATTGTGCTACGTTGCAGGGTAAGAGGTTCTGGTTTTGTTTAACATGGAGGAACGTGTTTTTATCGTGGGTCTGTTTTTCCGTAGGTGAGAGCCTACGAGGTCTATGTGCATGGGTATTCACTACGTAAATATTGTTAGGTACTGAATGGTCGTCGCGAGAAATTCGTGGCTCGGTCTTCTTGAGGGTTAGAGGCAGAAAGACGTCGGGCGCTGCCAGCCTTTTGTTAGCACTGACAGTTCCAGCATCGCTCTTAGAGTAGATTACCTTCTCAATTGCGCTTTCGTTTGCGCTCTCTATTCCGATCCGCTTACCCTGTCACGTCTTTTAAAACATACTCCCATCATGTCGTTCAGTTTTCAACCTATCTCGCGTATTGAAGGGCGAGTACAGGAAGAATCACATTGTTACGAGTTAAGTTTAAATGTTCTTTCAGTTCTATCCAGTGTGTTGAGAAATGTGAATGAAATTCGGCAAATTAGCAAGCTGAGGAAAAACATTCTTAAACATTTCCAATGTCGGTACCTATATTTGCAAGAACGTCTACTGTTTTGGTTTCATTATATAAAGTATACTTATCAAAATGCGTATTATTATTATTATTATTATTATTATTATTATTATTATTATTATTATTATTTCAAAATCTTACGCGATACTACATTTTTACAAGACGTGACGTAGCACAATATTTCCCCCGTCTGTTACGCGAATAAAAGGTTGGAAAGAAATCTTCAGTCCGTATTCGCCGCCCATCGTTTTTCTAGCGGCGAAAATTTCACGTGACAAGAGAGGAGAATGCTGTTGTTAATTCATAGGGATAAATTGGGTCATGTAACTCGGGTGTAAGAGGAAGGCAAGTTGGCGCGAAATGTGGAAGTGTCGCCTTGCATTATAAGCGTGGCACATAACGAAGTTCGAAATAAACGGCGTTTTTATGCAGCGGCGCCGCGGGGGAGGCTCGGCGCTCTGCAATATCCAGTCGCCCCCCGCCACGCCTCGCCTCGCCTCGCCTCGCCTCGCCTCGCCTCGCCTCGCCTCGCCTCGCCTCCCCTCGCCACGCCCCGCGCTCCCCCGTGCTCTTGTGACCCCCTCCACTGCTTTATCGCATCATCTTCATCGTCTTCGCGCTGTATTTCCTCACAGAGTTTTGTTCATATTTCTGTCTCCTACTATCCTTGCTTCCTTCAGTCGGTTCCTCTCTCACGCATCCTTCTTTCTTCGTCCTTATAGGATTCTCCCTATTCCCCTCATCTTTGTGTAGTTGCCATTTATCACTTTCCTCTAACATTGTTTTTTTTTGTATTATATTTCGTCTTTTAATTCAAGAGTTGTCCTGGAGACACCACAATGCAGGTTTGGCAACCATGACTGGCATGCAGTGGAGAAGTGGAAATGAAATTCCTACGCGGGATAATAGAGAAAACAAGAAGAGATCGGATAAGAAATAATACAATACGAGAGGAATTAAAAGTTACACCGCTACTCAAAGAAATGGAAACCAAGGCTCTGAAGTGGTACTGGCATGTTAATAGAATGACAGAGGACAGAAAGCTGAAATAATTGATCGAAGTCAGGCCAAAGGAAAAGAGACTGCCTGGAAGACCAAGAGGATCATGTGAGGCATACATACAGGATATATGCCAAAGGAGCGGAGCTACACTAGAAGTGGTGAAGCGCAAGGCACAAGACAAAAGATTATGTCACATGGCTAAGGGGAAGATGAAGAAGAAGAAGAAGAAGAAGAAGAAGAAGAAGACTGGCAAGCGACGTCTCTTGAAAAGGTTAAAATCCATTTCCTCCGGCTGCGAAGCGCACGTTCGCATTTCCTTAAATTTATTTTCGTAACTTGTCGCCACTAATTTCTTTTTATAATTGTTACCTCAATTTTAAACAGTTCATAGTTCTCTCCTCCCATGCAAGTTTGTTTGCTTCCGTCCTCGTGTCAGCCATAGTCTCTGCCCCTCCCTCCACCCTATTTCTCTGCTCACTCTTCTGCACCCTCTCTTGACAATTTCGTTAACAGTTACTTCCTTTCTCCCCGCGTGTCCCTCCGCCCAGTTTCCGCGCTCCTTGGCCCCTCCGCCCCTCCGCCGCGCCGGCGCCGCCGCGACGCGTGTCGCGCGCTCATGAATACAGAAGCGATATTTCTCGCCGCGGACATTTTCATGTAGCCGTTTGTTCTGCATTGCAAAGGCCGTCCGGAGAGCCCTGTTGTCGGTATGAGCTCTTGATTCATGGGCGGCGCCCGAGATGGGCTGCAGGCTGCCCCGGCGGTGGACGCGGGCGGCTGGACGGACTGGACGGCGGAGGCGGACGGAGAGAGCGAGCAGTCCTTCTTACGCCCAGGGTCGACCTCGGCTCCGGCGATGGTGACGCACGGGAATTTCTCCCTTCGTTTTCTTTGGCTCTTTCGGTCGATTGACCATGCTTCACCAGACGACTTTTATTGTGTACTTCTGTTTGGGTGATATTGTTTAGAGCGGGCAGCTGCTCGATGTGACACTGTCGCGGAGAACTTCGCCACTTTGAGGTGAATGCTACTCATGAATCGGTTTCTCGCTGCGAAGAAGGCACTGGGGGAAAACACCTTTACGCGCAATTGAAGCTAAATATTAAATATTTCATTCCCATGCGCTACACCCTCTAATTGATTCTCAGACATTCTGATTTTAATTTGCATTATTTTACCGGAAGTAGTGTCTTGAATCAGTAATTGAGTTACCAATATATTGACTAGTATGATATTTAATTTCACTCCATAGGAAATTTAGAATAACAACCGCGGTATGCTTTATCGTCGTACCTACGTTAGTGTTGCCTCGAGAAAATGACATCGATGTTAAATCAGCGCCTTTTAATTCGTTCAAAATGCATGTTTTTTAGTAAAGTAACTAAGAGATTTCTATGAGTGTATCAGTTGTTGTAGAAATTGGCTGGGTTATCTCAACAATTTCTTCACTCATACACTGAATTCTTTTCTGTGATTACTGTGTGCAGTTTTGAGAGCGAAGTTTGACAGTTGCAAATATTAATTTAGTGAAGAATAATGATTCATATTAGAACATTTCCGCTGTTTTCCTTAGTAAATAGAAAAGATTTGGTAACGAATACTTATTCCTATAATAGTACTTTTGTAAGGGATAGACAGGTATAATAATTATCTATTAATGTTAGAGCATGATTGTAAGAAATAAATATCTTTTTACATTTTCCTGGTTGCTTTTATTAGTTTCCGAGTTTTCACGAATAAGCTTCAGAGAAGGAAATATTCATTGTTCCGTCTTTGCTAAAATTATTTTTATTCTAATTCAATTTGTTTCATTGCATTTACATTTCACTTGTTGTTTCATTTTGTTCCATTGCATCATAGATGACATCATTTCTAATGCTTCCAATATTTCATCTCATAAACTCAAACCTCCTAAATGCTCCAACTCTAAAGAACCAAATACTCACTTTCCTGCGCATTCGACGTCCATGTTATTCCAGTATTCATTTTAATTGTAACCCTGGCTGCATTTGTCACCTCTTTTTCTATACCTTTAGCTCAGATTCGTAGAATTACCGAGTGTTTAATAATTTTATTTTATTCAAAATTTTAAAAACCCTCTTAATGGACAATAATTTTGTAAAAGTACCTCTTCATTACTTGATAGTCGCGTGATAAAACATTTTTAAATTACTCTGCTGTGCGGTGATGCATGTGCTGCTGGTGGGGACTCGGCAAACTATTTCTACCCTATTTCCACCCCTATAACCTAACATGTTTTATAATTTGTATTATAATAAACATTGAAATAGAATAGAATACCATAAAATAAAATATTACGCACGACAATAAAAATACTTCGTCTACTCGACATCTACACCGCACTCGCTCTTATTATTGCTCTATAGATAATACCTCCCTCTCGCTGATAGAGCATTTCTTTATCGTCTTCTATAATAGAGTAGCCAAATACCCGGCGTTGCCCGGGCTGTCTTCATAGTTAATCATTGCGAATGAGGGAAAAGTTCAATTTTATATAAACCACGGTGTTTAAGATTATTATTTTTAACGTAATTGGTTCAATTTTTTATAAAATACTATCATTTTCTTTCATTTTATTTTATAACACATTGCTATTAGATGAATTGTTTTATCTTAGGCACCACTACTGACCGCTAGCGAATAAATTAGGTTCCAGTTTTGTTGCAGCACTACTAGGCTGTGGCGGAATATATTAAGAACCACGTGCTCTAAGCCAGAGGCAAAAAATGGTCGCGGTGAATCTATAAACACATTATTTCAATTATTTATTTTCCGCATTTGAGTTGCGTTATTCTTGACCAAACTTTGCAAGGACACTGCGGCAATCCTGAAGAAGAGCCTGTAAACATTTCATATCTATTCATTCGTTACTTTTTGTCGTATCGATGTCGGTTTCTCGTCGTTGAATTCAGTTTTATTAGTATGGAAGATTGCAATTCGTATTGTATTTGCCAACGAGTGCCATGTGCGAGTTTTGTCCGGTCCGTTCCGCCCCCTGCGCGCGCAGAGCACCTGCTGCGGACGGAGTCGCTGCGCCGCCGAGGGATGAGCCGCGGCGCTATCAAGCTGTCATAAATATGGAGCGCAGGTCGCGGCGACGCCCGTGGCGCCCCCGCGAATTAATTGCGCGGCTTAGCCTCCTCGCCACTAATCCTCGCTCCGCGCCACCCTGCTCCGCCCCGCCCCGCCCCGCCCTTCTCAAACAGCTCGGCTGCCACCTCTTGCCCCGTTCCGCCTACCCTGTCTTGCCTCACCCCGTTTTGCCACACCACATCTCGTCCCGTCCAAGTCTTGCGGCGCCCCTTCTCGTCTCGTGTCGTCCCGGATATTCTCGTCTTGTGCCGCCCAGCTCCTTATCGTCTCGTGTCGCCCCGTCCCTTCTCTTCTCATGTCGTCCCGTCCCGCCCCGTCCCGTCTCGTCCCCCGTCCTTTCTCAATCTCCCGTCCGCAATCTTTTCTGTTTCTTTCATGTGTCTTAAACAGTATCTTTAGTTCTCATCGACTGGCATTTTCGATCGTCCTCCACCTGTTCTCAACTTCCTTCCGCGCGTCTTGGCTCCTGTTTTCGCCTTGCAACCTTCCCCGCGCCACACCATCCGCCCAACTACGTCTCCAGACGCTCTTGCCGCGGCGGAATTCCACTGCATAAAGGCTCGGGTAATTTGGGTACTTAAAATGTTCCCTCTTCCTCCGGTTCCCGGAAGAAGCTCAAGCGTATTAAAGTGCAGAGGGGAAAAATGGAGTAGAGGCAGAAATGCGCAGCTGCAGAGATTACGGCGAAGAAATGCTCTGGCTAATGCTGCGCAATACGGCTTCATAATGGCGGCGATAGGTACAAAGAATGAGGACAACTCTGTAACGAATTGCACGATTAGCTGAAAATGTGTCTAGGGATAAAAATGTGTAAATAGCGTACCTCACCGAAATAAGACGACGATCTGCAGGTGCGTCGACGATTTTCTGAAAGGTTTTGAAGTGTGTGAAATTTAAAAAAATTGTAAAATGAAATTTATGCATCGTCACCTTTCAAAATAATTTTTCCTGTCGTAATTTTTTCCGGAACATGAAGGAATCAAATATGAAACGTAGAGAAATTGTCCCATAGCAATGCGAGTATCTTTCAAATAACATTTCATTTAGGACGATCGTGCGTTAGAATGTTTGTGCATGTGATTGGCTGTGCCGTGAATGTTTTAAAATTGGTTTGTTGCATTAAAATTAAAGCATTGGTGGGTCCGATTTCTGCAAAGAAATACATTATTATAGAGTAGAAGACCTTCGTTATTAAACTTCTCACATAATGCACGCTTTGAAATGATCATATTTTAAGCTTCATTTACAGGTAATATAAATATTATGGAAAGTAAACATATTGTTGGGCATTGAAAACAATTCTGGAAGTGATTACCTAAAACAACAAACGTGACCATAGAACGCCTACCAGTGAAGCCCGCCCCTGGGAGTATAAGTTGTGGAAAAAAGTGCTAGCTCCGGCAGCCCGCCCCGCCCCATCTCGCAATGGCTGAGAGGGGATGATCCTCGGCGAGCGGCGTCAGCGGTGGCCGACGGACGCCAGCCCTCGTCCCTCCGCCCTCCCCCCAGCGCTCCGCTCCTCCGAGGAAGTGGCGCAGCGCGAGGAGCGGCTTCAACGGGCGCGACGGCTTCCCAAGGAAGAATGCGTTCGCTGATGCAGCGCGGGGTAGAGCTCCCTGCGTGGAATGATGTTCCTTGGTTCTGTCTGTACGTGTGTGTACGTGTGTGTACGTGAGTGTACGTGAGTGTACGTGAGTGTACGTGAGTGTACGTGTGTGTACGTGTGTGTACGTGTGTGTACGTGTGTGTACGTGTGTGTACGTGTGTGTACGTGCGTGTACGTGTGTGTACGTGAGTGTACGTGAGTGTACGTGAGTGTACGTGAGTGTACGTGAGTGTACGTGTGTGTACGTGTGTGTACGTGTGTGTACGTGAGTATACGTGTGTGTACGTGTGTGTAGTGAGTGTACGTGAGTGTACGTGTGTGTACGTGTGTGTGTACGTGTGTGTGTACGTGTGTGTGTACGTGTGTGTGTACGTGTGTGTGTACGTGTGTGTGTACGTGTGTGTGTACGTGTGTGTGTACGTGTGTGTGTACGTGTGTGTGTACGTGTGTGTGTACGTGTGTGTGTACGTGTGTGTGTACGTGTGAGTGAAAAATTCTACGAGCTTCCTAGTGAATATAGAAGCTGATGCAGTGAGGGAAATAATGATCGTTGTGAAGAACTAAGGGCATTCTTTGGATTCTACGGAGGTGAGGAATTCGTTAACACGAAAGAACTGTGAATACAGGGCTTAAAGGGTTGTGTGAATATTAGCCAACTAGTATTTCTTGCAGTGAAACACCCTCCCCATAGGAGCGCCAATTTACGTAAGGGCAAGACACTACAGCATTCAATCTCTTCGTATTACGTGAACACCCTAATTGCTCTTAACAACGATGCGAAGTGTGTGTACGCTCATGTTGATGATATGATGACTGACGTTGATGTTCATCCATGGCGTTCGGTAATTCATTTATCTGGGCTGAGGAGAGTACAGTTATTAGTGAAATGTTGGCTGCCTTCTTCGCTTTGGCCAATTACGAGCCAAATTCTTTTTCGACCCGTCTGCATAACCTAATGAATTTTCGAAAATATTTCTAATATGTTGCAAAATGAACGTAGATGGGAAATCGAGACCTTGATTATACACACTGAACATTTCACTTACTTTCAAAGACCTCTGGCCGACCTCTTTGAAATTTGGGGATTACAAAGGGAATGCTTGCGCACGCTTTCTCTCTTATTTTCCACAGAGCGCCCGTGCGCGTCGGGTGGCCATCAGCGCTACCTCGTGGCGGCCGCTGCAGCGCCGCGGGCGATAAGCCCTGTTCGGGGCCAGTTCACTTTGAATCACTGACTGCGAGCACAGCGTTGTGGGAGCTCGGACGGGTCGTTTCGAAAGAACCGGTAAATATTTGAAGAATTTAATCTACATCATCCAACAACTTTCCGTAAAAGCACTGCGCATTAAAATTCATGAGATCCGTTCGGCGGGGCATGGCGGGGTGGGCGGGGGCAGGCCACCGGCGCTTGGATGCGTGGGGTTGGAGGGGAGGTTGGTGGGAGTGCGGGAGGGGGAGAGGGCGTGAGCGGAAGGGATGGGTAGTGCTGCTTGCTGTATGGCGGATAGAGGCACGTCGCCGTTGCATCCCGATAATGAAGCACTGCCACTTCACAGCGCCGCCGCTCTTGGTCTTCCATCTGGGCGCTCGCAAATTACACATCCACAAACTTCGCAATTTCTGTTCGTGACTGACAAGAGCCAAACGGAGGGCAATATAGTGATTCCATGTTTGTGAGCTTGGATCTATTCATTTATTTAACTTCGAAAAACTGTCAAACTGTGTGGCATTGAGAGAAGTGGTTTCTTTGTCTGTGTTCTGGTGCTTTGCAATCCCTAACGTAGCTCTTAGATTATTTTATCCGTAGGATGAATATGCAGGGCCTCCGAGTCCATACAATTTTTTTTATTTCGATTTTTACTCTTCAATGCCGCATTTCTGAGAATTTGGCTCCGTGTGATTTTTCTTCTATGATTCTATTTTCCTTTTAGTCGTGGCCCTTTTTTGATCGCGGAAACAAAGGAAAACTACCGATCAGAGGATCCGGCCGATAGAATTCTCCACCAAACAGCTGTTTAATTCCATCTAGCACTGTACTTATTGCTGAAAATCTGCCACCGTCAGGACTCGAACCCTAGGACTTGGCGCTCAGAGTTGCTGCAGTGGCAGCAATTGTCCTGCAGGCCATGCCCTCTGCAGCATTGAGGAATAATGATATGTTTATCGGGAATCACGGAGTCACATTCATCTAACACGCTGAAAAAAAATTTAATATTGACCTGGAACTTCTTAATAAATCTGTACCTCGTTACATACTCCGATCTCCGCTCTCTACCTGACAAAGTGTCAGCTTCAGAATGGTTTGTATCACTATACCCATGAATTGTAAGACTTTTCTGAAGAAATTACCTCGCTCATAATCGCCTTAAAAATATTGACTTCCGTACGTTAATCCTTGATAACGAGCTTCAGAGATTACTATATTCAAGAAGATAGACAAGATATACAAGAAGTTGGGCAAGTATTTGACAGGGCTTTCGGCAGAAAGGAATAATTTGAATGATGTGTTCAGTGCGGGCAAACCGGGCTCGAGTGTTTTGCGGCGCGGCTGAATCTTCTTGGGCGCCGTGGCCCGAGGGCGGCTGCCGCAATCCGGACGGCGCGGGGCCTGGCCCGCGGGGCCGATTCGGCCGAGAGCGCTCGCGGCCGGCGCTTACAATAACACTGCGAGGGCCAACTTTGTAATGCAAACTGCCCTCCCGCGCTCGCCGCGCCGCTCCGGGCAAGTTGACCAGGCAGATATTGCGCGCGGGGGACGCGGCGCGCCGGCCTGCCTGCCTGCCCTCCCGCCCTCGGACCCAGCCCTCGGCCCCGCCTCCGTCACTACCAGCCCACGCCCGCGCCCGCCCCGGCTCTCGAGCTCGCCACTGTCTTCGTCTGCCACCGACACCGACATCCGTCGCCCGCCACCTCCCTCGCAGCACACTTATACTAACATGCACTACACTACCACACATGCCGGAAGACGTGTCGGGGACTTAGAACTTGTACCGGTTGGGGCGGTGACCCGCTGGTGGGAGATACTTGGTTGGGAAACCCCGTTAGTCGACGGTAGGTCGGCGCCGGATCTCACCATTCAGTGGGGGAAGATCATCGCCACCTCCCGATGAAAAGCATGCACTACACTTACGAGAATAATGACCTTATTAGTTGACGAGCCTGGAATGACTAAACAAACAATAAAAGTGCCCGCGCCCGACCCCCGCGCCAGCCCCCCGGGCCCGCCCCCGCGCCCGGCCCCTCGCACTCCTCCATCCCCGCGCCCGCCCCCGCCCGCCACGCACGCACCCCGCGCACGCCCGCCACGCACGCACCCCGCGCCCGCCCTCGCGCCCGTCCCCTCGCCCGTCCCCGCTCCCGCGCCCGTGCCCGCGCCCGCTCGCGCCCCCGCGCACACCTCCAATCGCACCGTGCGTCGCCCGGCACCCCTGCGCGGCTCTGGATGCCTCGTGCCGACGCTCACCCACCTGCGCTGCCATCTGGCACCTCACGTGTTCATGTACATTTGGCACGTTTACCTCGCTCACATCTGATTTGATCATTCATCTTCTTCTAACAGTTTATCCCTTACCTTCCGTATTTATGTAATTATCATTTCTACCGGCATTTAAAATTCCGCTCTTTGAAGTTTCTCCCTATTTCGGTTTGGACCATTACTTTCTGCTTTTTCACTTAGCAGGACCCGTGTCCTCTCATGACTATTGGCTTTTGGTTACTTGCTTCTAATGTGAAAGTATTACGATTTTTAGATCATAAAAAGGATTGCAAAGGTAAATTACTAGCATTTATTTTTCGAATGGAAATCAGTAACATTAAAAATTTAATTCCCGCCTACTTATTGAACTCGAGAATCAGAAAAGCTTTTACGCTATTAATATAAAATTCTGAATAAAGAATCAGCAAGTCATTGAGAATACCTTTTTTATTAATTTCATTGTTGCTGTGTGGTACTAAGAGGAGATTTATAAATATTTTAAAGGATGTGTTAAAAAATCTGCATTTGTGTTGCATGTGATACCTTAATAAATGAATGTACATGTGTGATAATTGGAATTAAGATCCTCTCACCTATATGTAATACACCAAATGAAAATTGAATATGTTTATTGTGAAGTTTGTATTGATACAAGTATTCCATGCAGTAAAAAGAGATAGCACGATATTCCTTGTACAGTGAAAATAAATTTATAAAAATGTGAATAAAAGAACGTAACAACGGGAGGAAATTCGGATTGTATATAATAAAATTAAAACGCCTGAATGTCGGACAATACATTTATATCTTTTCACGATTTGCGAATTTGAAAACTACGCAACGGAAAAGCAATGTGAAAGAAATGGGCTGCAGAAAGACTGCGATTATCATTCACCCGTGCGGCTGGTGAAGCATTGTGGCTCTACCTTTCTCCGCGCGCAGAAAAGCGAGCAGATCGCGCGTAGCGGCGGGTCGTCGGCGCAGCGGCGCGCAGCGATTTTTCCTTGTCATTTTCGAGTCGAATAATTTCCCCTCTTGTTTAATTGTAATCAATACATCACCACTTGAATGACGGCGGCGCGCAGCCACTGGTGAATGATATAATTCACTTTTCGGTGCAGCCGTCCGCTGGAAAAACGCGTTCGTGCGAATAAATAAATGGGCGCCATTTAGATCGCGTCGCGATACGCATCACGGCCGCCTCGCCGCGCCGCGCCGCACGCACTCGAGTTCTCCCTGCGCCCTCCGCCCCCCCCCCCGCGTCCATGCCACGCCCCCTGCCCCTCGTGCCCGTTCCGCGCTCCTCGGCGCTCGCTAGCAGCTGAAACACCTGGACAATATTGTTGACTTATTGCAAAAAGGAACTAAGCAGTGCTTGGTTTCTATAATGTTAGGTCCCGGAACGCCCCCAAATTAATTATTAATTTTTAAAAAAGATAAATTTTTTATAATATAATTTAAAAATTATTTCAGAGGTACCGGAAAGCCGTTGCGTCGCGTTCTGACAGAAATCAAGGCCTGGCACTAAGTAACCAAGATATATTTGCCAAACGTTTGGGAATTCAATTGATAGATTGATTAGTGATTCCGGATTCATTAGTCCCGTAAGTAAAGTGCACGTTTTCCTCGGTGGTTGGCGGTGATCTTCCCTCGCTGGATGTGTTTCGTTGTCAACCGATCTCCCACCCGTGGGGCACCGCACCAACCAGAACATGCTCCAAGCTCCCGACCGGTCTTCCGGTAGGTATGACAATGTAGTGCGTGTGTGTAAGTAAGGAGTGACGTTAGGACAAAGAAGAGAAAGGAAAGATAGCGAGCGGTCCGTGGCCGGTTTGTGAGTGTACTGCTTCGTCATTCGCATGGTATCAGAGAAAGCACCGAAAACTACCCATCAGAGCAGCCGGTTCCTAGAATTCTTCTCCAGACGACTGAACTCAATCTAGCTATCTAGCTAGTGTTGAAAATCCTGTCACCGGCGGGTTCGAACCTAGGACCTCCCGGTCAGAGGCACTGCGGCGACATCAGTAAATGCCCTGAGCCACGACTTTCGGTTTGGGAATTCCATTTTTACGGTATTTTGTTGTATGAAATCAAAGCAATGTGTATTTAAAAAGAAAAGTGTTGCTAGTTTATGGATTTTAGAGCGCTCTAATGAATTTACAAGAGGTGTTGTCATGATTTTAGATGTTTAAAACGAACACTTCAGTACTTTAAACAAAAGCAAAAAAGCGAAATATACTTAATAACTTTTTGCAATAATCTGAATACAAAATCGATTTCGTGGCGCAGTTTATATTAGTGTTTTACCTCATTAGGTCGACTTAAAACAAATAACGGATGCGGGTGAGGGTTATCACCAACCTACACCGGTGTTAGTTGTATCGGTTGGGTCGTCCAGTAATTTTTGAAATATCATCTCGTAAGAAAAAATACAGAAATAAGAAAATCCCTCCTTTGAATATGTCACCTCTTACGCTGTTTTTGATATACATTGCTTCCAATGTTCTTGATGGATGTTAGTCATGAAGATTGGCTTTTCGTTCTGGTTGGTTGCTGTTATAGTCATGCTCTCAGTATTTACGCATTTTATCCTAATGCTGTCGACATAACAGTACAGCATCAGGAAAAAATTACCGTCTCATTTAGTCTTGCTTTAATAGGAGTCGTACACATTTCAGATGATTTGTAAAATTACATAATGTTTTTGAACACATAGTCGTAAATTACCTAGTTCAACCGCTAAAATAAAATCATTGAAGTTGTCCGTTAGCTTCACTCACCCATCTACAATTTTCATTTCACGATAAAAAATAAAACTACGAAACTTGTCATTAAAAGTGAAATGTTGTATTAATACCCTGAGACACTCAACAATCGCGAAAACGTACATTCAAAATCCGTTTAGAAACCTATAGAATAATCGCGACTCATAAGTTTTTTGAAATCGCATTAGTAAAATTTTTCCTTACTGTTTACGATTGCTCTCCTAGAAACAACTGATTGTAGTCACGACTACACGACATAAATTCATTATTAAAAATAGTTTTTTTTTCTTTTTAGTGATTGCAACACTGACCCCTTTCCCAGGTTTTCAGTCTTATTAGTTTGCTAGCAAATATATTTCACATACATTCATTCATTCATTTCACTAAAATTACGCTGCAAACGATTCGTTGTAAAAAAAATTAGTGTAACAAAGACGAAATTACTTATTATTCACAGAGGAATTAATAAATACTTTATCATAATATGTTATGGAAAACTTAAAATATGCTTACGTTACATAAATACGGTATTCATTTTTATGCTGATGAGTAAGTAAGAGGTTATCTTTAAAATGTTACTCTCCAGAGGCAGTCTGCCGCCGTCTCGCCGCATGCCGCCTCACGCGCCGCCGGCCGCCGCTCCATTTCCCGCTTTTCTTTTCGCTTTCCGCCCGCCAACCCAGCCCGCTCGCGCGCGAGCTCCAAATTTAATTTCCCCGCCGCGTGTTTAAACAGAGTGGCGAAGCGAAGCAGAGCGGAGCGGAGCGCGATCGCATCTGGCGGCTTCCGCAGGGCTGCCAACCGCTTCGCTTCGGTTCGCGGGAGCACGCGCGCAGATCGCGCGATAACAACGCTACCCCGCGGGCGGGCGGCGAGCGATTGGTTGCGCCCCGCAGTCGCAAACGCTGACAACAGCGCCACTTTGGAGTCCATTTGAGGAGGGGACATCGTCGCTTTTAAGTCACAAAAGGATTTATTGTAGTGTTTTTCCAAGGGGGAAATATCAAGATTAAAATTTGTATCAACGTATGATGCCGAAAGTAAATGAGAGAATATTTGTTGCAAAGCTGATGTACACGAAAGAACAGCTCTTTTTAACAGTATTTTTATGATGTCCTTCATTGTTGCATGTTCAGAGCGTGTTTTTGTAAAAAAAGTAACAAAAAGCATGCGAAGAGCTACGTACGAAATACTAAAAATTATTACACTGTCAATTCTGGATGCATACATATTAAAGACTGAATCATATCAACTTTTCTGGTTTGAAAGAATTGTTTTATTTATATAACACTGGGATACAGAACTTGCCGCTGCTGACCCACTAAAAACTATCAACACACGCGTTTCTCAGGTCGAATTTAGCCGCTATCTGCAGGAGAATTCTAGCGGCAAACTGCTCTGACCGGTAGTTTCGCGATCAATACCAGCTGAATTCAGATGTACCCTAAGGAACGGGTCACCGCGCGCAATCTTTCCTTCCTCGTCTTTGCCATTTCCTCTCCCCGTACTTACACGCACTGGTATGCACTATACTATTAAACATATTCGATGTTTAGAGCTTGTCCCGGATGGGGCCGTGCTCCACTAAAAAAGATGAAAGATGAGGAATCCCCTGCAAGTCGTCATGTAGGTCGGCGCGGAATCCCACCATCCAGAGATATAGTAATCACCGTCACCTCTCGAGATAAAACATCTACTATCTACATCAATGGGACCAACGTTCATGGAAGTTAACGTGCCCTTCTTTCCTCAATCAATTTTATTCTCTATCAGGAAGTAAACAACTTTCATAATGACTGAAAACTAGGAAAATTGGACTTAATTAATTAGTAATGTATAATTAACACGATGTAATAATATACAATAAATCCGAAGATCAATAAGAAGAAAATGTGAGTAAAGTTCCCAATGTTTCCTAACCTGTTAGTTTAATCGCAAATGACCAGCTTGGAATATGCTATATACACATACATATTGAGTATACACAGTATAATAAAATCTGTTGTTTTTGCAGTACGTAAAATAATGATTTGGAAGAAAATGCTTGCCAGCGAGATGTTGAGTATTGTATTTTCAGTTGCGTATTATTCTACCATCTTTAATAGTAATCTCTTTTATGTATTTACATTCGAATGTTACTTCTCCAACTTCAGTGCCACTCACCTGACATGCAATTGATTTGTTTTTGTAAAATTTCGATGTATAAGCAAACAGTTTACGCAAAAGATAGGAATCCTTGTGCAATAAGACACGAGGACAGTCACATATGTTGCGGATTCTCCAATGATTCATTCCTGACTCTGACTTCCTTCGCAACCCGACCGTTTTAATAAAAAGTCTTTGCCTCTTATCTTACGACCCGCCATTCAGTTGAACTTCTTTCGGAGATGAGGAAAACATGAGAGAGGCTGGACCAAAAAATGAAGGGATTTTGCGTGAGAAATATATTTTATATTGATTTATTCTGAGTTTATCTCGTATGGAAGAAACTCGAAGAAAATTTGGGAAACGTGACTGGCACAAAACTCGTGAATATACAACTATACCCCAATTATTTTCCTTGTAAAATGTGGATTGATATTTACTGAAACTAAAAGTTGTTTCGTGTTTTAAAACCTGCTAGTAGAAAATTACTACTCAGGGTTATATTAATAATAAGTACATAATGAAATTGCTTTACATAAAATAATATTCATATGTTGATGAAATAAAAATTATGTAATATTAAGGAATAATTAATTTTTCTTTCTTTTGTCTATACAGATTAAATATAAATATGTGACTTAAACGGATGTCACTGGAGTGCATACCACAACATACCACTATATTTCCTTTTCTCCAGAAATGTTCATTCTCTCTTCAAATTCTATCTAGCTTTCATTCATTTTTTGATATTCTCACCCTTCTCTTGGCCTTCATTTCGATTCGTCCGTTCGGGGCGACAGTAGCGCACTTGGACGCTGAGAGTAGATGCCATCGGAGCCCTGACTCTTCGCCGCGCCCCACGACAGAGAGCGCAGCGGAGCGCCCGCCAAGAAGAGGGGTTTCGAGGAGGCGCCTTTTCTTACATATCGCCCTCCAGGAGCTCTTTCTGCGCACCGTTTTATATTTAGTTGCTGCCATTTGGAGATGGAGGAGCCGGGTCGTGTTTGCGCGGACAAGTTGAAAAAGTCCGAGTGGAGATTAGAAGCGATGGCGTTCCCCAGGGGCCGTTAGGCGGGCGGCGCCTGCTCGAGGGGAGCGGGGGCGGCGGGGAGCGTGGCGCGGGCGTGGCGGGCGGAAACGCCGACGCAGCGCTTTCCGCGCGGCGCGGCCCTTCGCGGGTATCTGCTCGGATCGCCCGCGCCCGAAAGGCGCTTGTGACAAGTTTCGAATTTATTTCCGCTCCCCTTCTGGAAATATTTTGGCTTTATGTGCGCTCTTAATATCCGCGCCTGCGACGGCGGGCGGGGCTGGGGCGGGGCTGGGGCGGGGCTGGGGCGGGATTATGCGCGGTCCGTCTAGGGCCCTCCGCCGTCGGCGCCCTCGCGCCGGAAGAGCGGAACGGAGGGCGGCACGGCGGCGCGCCGGACCGGAGGGGGCGGCCATTGGCACGGGAGGATAGGACGCAGAAATATTTGCAGCATCGCCAAAGGTATCAAAAGGTCGTGAAAGAGAAATACGACGAAAGCAGAGACGTATGAAGAGAAACGAAAATGTGAAAGAGGGACATGGGAACAAGCAAAGAAAGTAAGTTGTTTGAAGTGTAAAAGAGAAAGGTTTTTATTTGTAAGCTATGTGGTAGATGAAGGTTGGTATGATGGGATACGTCGTAAGCTGACACTGCATTTCAAGCAGCAAACTCATGATTAATGCAGCCTGTCTTACGCAGTAATGAAATGTTTCTTCAATTAGGGATCGGCGCCGAGGGAGTTAGAATGTGGTAAGTGATATGAAAAGTTGAAGGTGGAATATAGTTAATCAGAAAATGTGGATGAGGGACTGTCTGGAGAAAGAGTGCATGTTATGGAAAGATGTGGGTGGTTGAGGCGGTGCGACGCCAGGAAGTATTTGGGCGGAGGCTCCGAAGTGCCAAAATGTGGGCAACTCGCGTCTGCGTTATGAAGATAACCCGAAGGAGCCTCTGGTCTCCTCAGAGCGTCGCACAAGCGTTTGACCAAATACCTAAACTTTCCTTATCACGAGCTGTTCCTCACTCCAGAAAAAGTGCAAACAGGCAACAATAGCTACAATTTTCTTTTCTTTACTCATCTTCAATTTTAATGCTAACACCTATAGCCTAAAGTTACTCTGTAATGCTAATACTTGAAAATGATAAATATTATTGAGTAAATGTTTTAACATGCTGTGGTATTTAGTAATTTGATTACCGTATTTTATAATATACTCTGAATTTCATTAAATCACGTGAACGGGTAAACGATTTTTATTGTTACTTGACCCATGAAACTCTCTCACACTCTTTGACAATTAATTCCCCTTCGTCTGGAAAGCAATTTGCATACCATTTTTATCTCGTCTTATCATTGGGACGGTGTTTGTCACTCTTTCCCTATACCTCCTCCCATACGAGAGGAATTGTTGGTAATAAATGTAAGGGCTAGTGGCGCATGCGGAAGCGGATTCAGCTGGAAAAGTCCGTGGCAACCGACATCCCTCAATCGCGCGTGGACGATGATTTATTACTAGTGACTCAGGGCTCTTAGTCCCGTAAGTGTAGTGCATATTTTTATCGCTGACTGCGTCTGTGGTCTTCCCCTCGCTGGATGGTGAGAACCGACACCGGCCTACACCGGCTAACGGGATTTCCCTCAACCAGGTATCTGCCACCTGCGGAGCACCGCCCCTGCTGGGACAAGCACTAAGCTCCCGTCTGGTCTCCCGACATGTGTGTCTCCCGACGTCTGTGCTCCCGAGTGGTGTGCATGTTAATTTAAGTGTGTGTGTGTAAGGAGTGAGAATACAAGGAAGACGAAGAAAAGATCGCGCGAGGTGGCCCGTTTGTTAGGGTACTGCTCCGGCATTCACCTGATGTTGATCGGTGAAACCACGGAAAACTACCGGTTAGAGTAGGCGGCCGACAAAATTCTCCTTCAGACAGCGACTGAATTCCAGCTAGCTGACAAGCTAGGACCATCCGGTCAGAAACAATGCAGACAATGATGTCCTGAGCCACCTCTTCCGGCGGGCATTGCTGATAACTAACGTAAAAGCGGAAGCGGATGCAGCTAGAAAAGTGCGTGGCAACCGACGACCCTCAATCGCGCGCGGAGGCGTGAGGCGAACGGCGCCGGCGGGCAGAGCGTGCGGGCACAGCCCAGCGCCGCCTGTGGCTCTTAATTGAAACGTCGCGGGGGCGCGGGGCGCGAGGGGTCGTCGGGGCTTGCGTGTGACGGGGGGCTGGTGGGTGCGGTGCGGCGCCCGGGGCGTGGGCGACTGCGCGTGACGCGTGAATGGCGCCGGCGCCTCCGCCGCCGCGCGGGTTTCCGCTGATTGCGCGCTGCGACACGCGCCCTCCGCTCCCCGCCGCCGCGCCTCCCCCTTCCTTCATGCTGGGTGTGTACCGCACCCTTCCACTTGATTTTGGATGAATATTATTCCTGTTTATTTTTTTGTTTCCGGAGGTCTCGGTAGTTCCTTGCTAGCGCAGTTATTCTAGAAGTTCGTGATAACGAATTATATTTCTAATGGAGGTGCTTTGGTATATATTGAGCGTCTAAAGCAGACGCTCCCAAACTTTGTGGTTGGTTGGTAGTGATTCCGGGCGTGTCAATTAATGATGTCATTAGACCCGTAAGTGTAGTGCATGTTTTTCCCCTCGTGAGGTGGCGTTGATCTTCCCCTGCTGAATGGCGAGATCCGGCGGCGATCTACCATCGGCTAGTAAGGTATCCCTCGACCAGATATCTCACTCAGCGGGGCATCGCCCCAGCCGGGACAAGCTCTGAACTCCCGATCGGTCTCCCGGCATGTGTGGTAGAGTAGTGCATGGTAGTATGTGTGTAAGGTGTGAGAATGCAAAGAATAGGAAGGAAAGATCGCGCGCGGTTCGCGGCCCGTTTATTAGGGTACTGCTCTGGCATTCGTCTGGTGTTGATCGAAGAAACCACGGAAAACTACTGATTAGAGCAGCCGTCCGCTAGAATTCTCCTCCATACAGCGGCTGAATTCGACCTAGGTCACAAGCTAGTATCGAAATCCAAACTTTGTGGATGCTCCTTTCATTTCAACGTGGATACTGCCATCGCCTTTGGTTAACGATAATATATATTAAGAAGTTTGGGGTTGACTAAATTTCGGTTTTGAACACCAGTAAGATATTTTTTATTTCATGTTAATATTAAAGACACATTCGAGCAATTAATGGCATTTTATTTGTGAATAAAATTTATTGAAATAATTTTCTTGCTTCTTAATCAATTTTCAAATCTAAGCCAAGATTGGAAATGCGACTCAGCATTTCTTATTGGACTTTAAAATGTCAAATAAGTTTGATGGCGGCCAGAGCTGAAACCCTTACATCACATCAACCCTTCAAGTCGATAAAATCTGAAGATCACTTTTACTAAGCCCCTACTGCTCCTGGGGGCTGCGATGCCACGTGACGCACAGATTGAAAGCCTCTCCTGTAGAGTGTCTGGGGAACTATGTGAAATATTTGAAGGTGGAATATGATAGGATCCAGTCTGTTCTGGTTTAGCTGTGTTTTTCAGGAGACGTTATGCTGCCAAAACTCGAAGCTGGAAAAATGAATTCAGCATCCGAAAAGAGGTTCTACAACAAGAAGTACCGGATAATATTAGTTTTCATGTTTATCGATCCTTAATACACATCGTTAAACATTTTGCCATTTTTCAATGGCTCCGTTGTTATAAACATCTGTAACTCTTTTTAAAATTTAGAGACTTGATTTTAGTTTTCCCACAGAGCTCATTTTCGTGGCACTTTTGCATTCCAATTTTTTGGCGACGGCTTTGATCTCTCACAACCTTTTTTTGGCTGGTTCTTCTCTATCTTTTATCTTCGTTCATGTTCCTATAAATTCTTTCTTTCCTAGTTTGATCCGTTATTAAAAACATCTTTAAATCCTTAAAATTTAAAATCCTGATTTTAGCGTTGCTATTGAGCTTTTTCGCAGCAGTTCCGAATTTTACTTCTTCGTTGATCGTTTTGATTTGGAAGATTTTTTTTCGCTCGTTCTTCTGCATCGTTTATTTTCTTTTTACGTTTATTTAAATTATTTCTTTACTATTTTGATACATTATAATTAGCATCTTTAACTCTTTTTAAAATTTAAAAACCTGATTCTATCATTGTTATTGAACTTTTTTCGTAGCAGTTCCGGATTTTAGTTCTTCACCAATCGCTTCGATTTCAAACAATATTTTTATTCGCTTGTTTTTCTCTATCGCTTGTCTTCCTTTTATGTTTCTTTAAATTATTTCTTTACCATTTCCATATACTTCCTGCTATTCCCTTCTTTGCTTCCGTTTTCGCCTTTCGGAGGTATTCCGCCCCCCCCTCTCCATTTGCCTGGAGCGCTCTGTTTGCATTGCTGTATTGATTCGCTTCTGTGCTATCGCGGCCTCGCTCCGCACTTGGGAGAGCCTCACTCTCCCGATTGCTTCTGTGGAGAGAGATGAACTGCGAATGCTTTCGCACGATGAAATTCACCATGTAATTCTTTATGTTATGCGACTCATTTTTAATGTTCTAGCACTTTTGTGCAAAGTGTAGTTTCGTACTGTCGTTTCGTGATAAGTGTCTTTTACTTTCAACACACTTTTGAGAGTCATTTATTATAATAATTAGTGAATTTAGCAGATTACCTTTCGTTTCATTATAATGAGTTTCGACACTGTGGTATTCTGTGTCTTAGCGTAATATAGCTGATTTTAATATAATATTGCATATATTCATTTCATTTTAAAATGTTTGGTTCTTTAGTAATGCCATCCAAGTGCCTGAAGTAAGAGAAACCAGTAGACAAATTAGGTCATGTTTTCGATATTTTTAAGATATTATTAGAAAGGGGACCTAGTGTAAACATTCCATTTCTAGATTATATCCTGTAATGTAACACTTTTTTGAAATGCAACATTCTTTGCACATACCCCTGACACTGAAACGTCTTAATGGAATGAAAGCCAAGTTCTGCAATGCTTCATTTTTTGACACTGTCGATGCGAAAACATCATGAATGAGGGCGCTCACTCGTAAAATCATCTAATCTCATCGGTTTCAGAAAGGCAACAGTTGGCGTACGTTATTTGTCAATTCCCTTCTTTATTTATTTACTTTATTATCTCCTGTTTATTTTGCGCAATGTGCTTGCCGCCCGTGGGGAAATACTTCTGTTGTTGACTTTATGATTTCCAGCACCACCTGCAGCGATCCAACAGTCGGATTCTCTGAGCCATAAAATACGCCACCGAGTGTCGATGTTGATCTGAATAAGAGGTAGAGTTGAAAATAAACTACATTCAATGTCCCGTTGTAGGCGAGATGATGCGTCAATCAATCTTTGTCTGAATAATTGTTCGATTCGTATGTGTTCATTGTGATACACACCCATTTTTAAACCTGCAGAGTACAGATTTTTACGGCCCAAAAGCTGTAAGTCAAACAAACTCGGGCGCAGAAGCCGCGTCCATTTTAGAGCCGAGTGGCGTGCGATATCCACATCAAAGGGTTGTTAGTGTCTGACGCCTCGTTGGTGCAATTAGACTTTATGGTATTGCAGGCATGTGATGTTCCTAGCTTTCAACAATGTCATACTAGTCGGATTACCATATCTGTTGTATATTCAGAATCATATTGAGCTTTGCACAATAATGTATGTAATCAAAGAGATACGGGAATATTTTTACGCAGTACACCTTGTTGAAATAATTTGCATTCCAAAGCCAAAGGAAGCGCTCATTGTTATGTAAATATTAATTATGTGAATTCGTTTTGCAAATGGCGATTTATTATCAAATTGCAAATTTCAGTATCTACCGCATGCGTATCGTAGATGTTTGTTATCAGGAATATAACACTTGTGATCAAAATGGGGACACTTTTATTAACTTTGTGTTACATTCTTGTGACAATAATTAAGATTTCTTTGCTAGATCGTTAGTTGAATGAAGAGGGAAAATTTACTAACATATGCATATTTAAACTTCTACCTAATATTTCGAATCTCTGCGCACTCACGCAAGTTAAAGAAAAAGAACGGAACAATTTTATTGTGCTGAATTGACGCTTATTGTCCGTGATATTATATAATTCAACGTTTCTTCAATTGTTTTTGATCAAATGTGTGATTTCTTGGTTTCAAAAACGAATAGTGAAAATGGAAGGAATAAAAATATTGAGACTGGACACGACGCTTTGAAAAGAAAACTATACTTTCTATTTTCACTTTAAAAGCTCCGTTTTGAAATATTTTCTGAGGGAGTAATCTCTTACCTAGAACTTATATAGGTGTTCCCGCTAGTTACCGGAGAAAAAGCGGACAGTGTCCACATTGCCGTTTCTATATTTATGTTTCTACACGTATCTCTCCTCAAATTCTGTACTGTCTTACACTCTGTCACCTAGAAAATGTTTTTTTTATTGAAAATGTCCATTTATCTCAGGGGTCTCAACGGAGTCGACATCGACCCCCTAGCGGTCAATATTTTAAAGGGATGAATGTTGAGCATGGGTTCATTTGGATGTAGTCAGGCAACTGTGCAAATAGATATTAATATAACAATTTATTGTTTAGTTTATTGTTGTATTTAATTTATTGTTGTGATTATTGTATTATTATAAGAATTTGTTTATTTTGCAAATTTTCTTCTATTGTGGAATGTGATATCAATCACATTAATTAATATCGAACTTTTGAGTAATTAGAATTTGTGATTTGGCTTCTGAGAAGTTGATATTATTTGTAACATTAAAAATTATATAAGTACTAAAAATAATAAAAAAGTTCAAATAATGTTTTCCAAAACTTTTGTTCACGTTCTGTGTACAAATTGTCTTTAAGTCATTTATGCGTCTTTATATGAATACACAGTTTGTTGCATATTAAAGAGAAAAACTTAAGGGGTTGAAAGAAACAAAACAATCCTTTAAAAGGAATGAATGCCAGAAAAGAGTTGGGAATCCTTGGTTTAGGTCAAGCTTGTCCAACTGGCGGCGGTTCCATTTATTGTGGCGTGCGAAAAGTTATTACTCAATACGCCAAAGCCCCTTGCATCCATGTTGGGTGAGAAGATTACCCGCCCGGAGCACGCGCCCTGTCGGGGTCAATGATAAAGTCGGGGTCCCTTGATGTAAAAACACATTAGATTATATTTAAGATTTTGTCTAGTAAATCCAGAAATTCAAAATCATCTCAATGTGTTTCACTGCGTTATGCATGATACGACCTGTTATCAAGCATGGTTTCACCCCCTCCTCCTGTTTCAGAGCAGCTGCGCGAACTGCCGAGATCAACAATATGGCTGACGTGTGGATCGCTCGAATAATGAAAATGTGGCCCGCAATTATAGTAAAGGTGTTAGTTGTAGCCCTTGAAGCCTTGCAAGTTGGACACCCCTCAGTGGCGAATTCTCCGATACACCGCGTATACCTCCGGTGAACCTAGTAATTCGAAGTGTATAATAAATATTTCGTAAGTTTGGTAATCCTCTAAAACATTACTGAGATTTTGTTGTCTTTACAAGAGATGCAAAAAAAATAGCTCTGTTTTGCTCCCGAGAGCGTCAGACTTCCGCATCCGTAAGCGCTATGAAGTGTGGTAGAGTGGGAAGTTTCAAACGTTTCTTAATGCTGCCTAGAAAATTCTCTGGCGCAGGCGAGGGAACCGCATGCTAACCGCGATAACCTAGGGTTCTTCATGTTTCAAGGGCGGGGAGAGCGGAGAACGGGCGTCTGGACGGTCGGTAGGCACCGCAAAATATTGCGGTGAACAGTCCTTCTCTGGTCGTTTGCAAGCTACGCTTCTCTCAACTTTTTGTGAAAATGGAGTGTGTTAATAATCCACACGTTAGTGGTTAGTGTAATTGTCTTATGGAACAATTACGTATTAAGGACGGAATTTCATAGTATTGGGATTTCAGAAAAGCCCCAAATAAAAGACAACGGTAGAGGTGGCTTCCATAAAGTGCGGTATACTTAAAATAATGTTCAGGATTCGCCACTGGAGTAGGTGACATGGCGGCGACGAGGGCGAGGGTGAGGGCGCTGGCGCTGAGCGGGGGTGACGGGCGCGCGCAGATAGGGCGTAATTGAGCGGTGCACGGGCGGGCCGGGCCGGGCCGGGCCTGGGGCCAGGGGGCTCTGATGGATGGGCGCGATGGCCAGCGCTACTTGTTGCGGCTCTCGGCCCTAGCTCCTTCGGCTTAGACCATTTGAATAGAGAGAAAAGATGGTGAGCGAGCTAGCAAAGAAAGGAATGTTATTCACGCGCAGGAAGGAAGAGAATGAGACAAACAGCATAGGGGATACTTGGACGTTATTTTCTGAGAAATTACCTTTCTTTTTTTTCTAAGCTTGTTATTTACGTTGGGACGAGAATGAGAAACCTAGCTCACTCACATTGTTGTTCGTGATTAGCGTATTAAAAAAAGATATTTCACTCTTTGTTCATAGCAAAGGAGCAACTATTGTAATGTTACTCTAATAAAAGTTTCCAGTTTGTAATTTTCAAATAATAGTGTAATAATTCAAATATTTCCTTATTGTACGTGAGGTTAGTGTAAGATTCTTAGTGTAATGTGATTACCTTAATCATACCAAGGGTACCAATAATACTAACTAATGGTAACAAAAGCAGGGGTCTGAGTAATAATACGAAATATGAATCATATTGCATCGTTATTACCAGGCCCGAGATGCTGCAGTGTGTAGACTTTGAAATGACGAAAGAGACTTCAACCGTGAACGCCGAGG
>BLKR01009944.1:0-10000 GCA_011170035.1 Teleogryllus occipitalis
TATTTATTTATTTATTTATTTATTTATTTATTTATTTATTTATTTATTTATTTATTTATTTATTTATTTATTTATTTATTTATTTATTTATTTATTTATTTATTTAACGTCAAAAAACAGTTAAAACTGTGTATGACGTGCTATGGGAAGAAGTGGATTCTGTGCACGTTTTCAAAATTCTGTGACCCCTGTACTAAGTCATATACTACTTGAATCTTGAATTAATTTAAAAAATAAAAATGAAAATTAAAAAACGCTCCCATGTAATAAAATCTATTTTAAAGGATAAATAAGCAATAAATTTTGGGCTCTTATCCATATCCACGATGTCCTTCGTCAAGGAATAATAATTCCTGCCGTGACAACATGGAAACGATAATTTGAATAACTATATTTCCCAATGAATTCTAGAAGTCGTGCACAGATAATGAAGTCATTAATTTCTCCACTAGGAGAGTGAGATTACCGAAGAAGCAATTTTTGACAGGCGTTTTCAAGGAGGTCATCCAATTTTATTCTGTTATTACAATTACTTATTGCCCAACTAAAGCGCGCCTAGCCCGTCAATTAAACGCTTCAACGTACGGTAAACCAGAATTTAGAATTCTAACCGATCTTCGGCGTCTCATGTCACGCTTGTGATGTGTAAAGCACCTCTGTGAAATGATTGGCAAAATTAAATGCTCCCTTCCTTTCCAGATTCCATATTAATTTAGCAATGGAATGATACAAGTAATGAATAAATTTGACGGCACTGTTGTCGGTTCCTGGCGACGAATAGAACAGTCCAATAGTTGTTAGCAATGGGCGCCCAAATGATGCCAAATTTGATGACGCTCAACAACGTAGCCCATGCGTGGGGTCGGTAATAAATAATTTACCAGAGTCTGGACATTAAGAAACAACGACAGCGTTAACGTCGGCATGACAACGACGACAACGACGGCAATGACAACGACGGCAATGACAATGGCGACATCGACGACAACGACCACGAAGTCTACGTCGAACACAATGACTACGATAACTACAACAACGTATAAGGGATTGAGGTGCACTGACAGGAGAGTTCATGGAAGCTTCAGTCTCCCCACGAATCCGATGACATATATTCAATAATATAATGACATATATTAATTATTTTTATTTTCAAATAAACAAAAGTGTAATAATTGTAAGTTTTAATGTAAATTCGGTATTAATCCTTCCCATATATGTAAAATTGAACTCAACTGAACAATGCAATCACCAACTGTAAATACGATAAATAAATATTGTATTATAAAAAACACTGTCGCATGTTCTCTTCCCCATACGCACCGAGAGCTACACAGAATTCGGACGATTGCATTGGTGTGTGGAAAACATTACAAATTCAGGGTGATGAGATAATGATTAGAGGGGAACCTCCCCAAAAGTGACCTTGAACCGCCTAATGGCCCCTAACCAGTGACACAACCAGAATTTTCGTCGGGGCAGAAGGCTGTTGATGGAATGTTCATGCGACTTGACGTTTTATTATAAAGAATTTTGCACTTATGTTGAATTTAAAAAGTACTTTATTTGTTAATGTGCAGTTAAGATTTTTTCCAAAATGGATCCAATTTTTTTCTTTCAACTTTTGGTAGGGATAGTGCTCATTGCATAATATAAGATGACATAAACGATATATTTGCCCTATTCTTTTATTTTTTTAAATTACAAAAATGTATTTTTTTACTTGTCTCTCACGTCGTTAATATTTACATTAGCGGCAATTTGTTCACATTATTGTATTTGTGAGTACATGCACATTAAATAATTTCATATAAAATTTTCCCAAAACTCTCAAGTTTTCTCTGAAAACGAGCTCAAAATTTTCAGAAACGCTCAAACGTCAATTACTCCAAAACGGTTTGAATTTTTTTTTCAAATTTTTCGTATAGTTAGTGCTAGATACACTGTTCTGATGACATAAAATTCATTTTGATATATTCTTTTGCTGTTTTTATTTAAAAAATTACACAAATGTAATTTTAAATATCTATCACGCTGTTAATATACACATTTCCAGCGATTTGTAAACATTATTGCATTTGCAAGTAAAAGTAACTCAAATGACTTCAAATGAAATTTTTCGAAAACTCAAAAATTTGCTGTGAAAAAAAAGCTTGAAATTTCTCATTTACAATAACACTTACAAGCCATTTCCTTAAAAACAGCCACAATTTTTTCAATTAAAATTGCCATTTATGGCGAGGTTTTACTCTTCTTTAGTATTGTTAAAGTAACATTTCGATTCTATTATCAAGAAATAGAAGAATAAGGAAAATGTCAAAAAAATATACTTTGGTAGATAGATGGTAGCTGGCCAGAGGATGAGCAAAGAGCGTAAAGTCAGCCCACTCCAAGGAAATTAGAAAATTTTTCTTCGAGAATGTCTGTGCCATTCTGTAGCACCACTAGTTGACAATGGTATTGTGTATTTTATCGTGACCGGGAGATTCCCTGGAGAGTAAATTTTTTAAAATTTTGAAACATTTGGGAGGGTTGGTGTACTCTATTTGATGATGTAGAGGGTAGTAATTTTTGTTTATCGTTATTTGTCCAGCGTCTGATTTTGAAATGTTTTTAATTGTTATTCAGAAGAAAGATGCCAATTATTTGAATTTTTACTTTCTCGTATACATACGTATATATGGGAGTAATATGCGAAGTACAGAGAAAGTTACGTAATGCTGCGGAAAATCGATTTCCAGATTTCAACGGAAATACACGTTTTGGGGTCCCTTGATACCGAAAAAGTAGTTTTTTTCACAACGTCCGTCCGTCCGTCTGTTTGTTGTCTGTCCTGTCCGTCTGACGGTCTATCCGTCTGTTCGTCCGTCCGTCTGTGAACTCTACTACTGCCTAAACCGTACGTACGATCTCTTCCAAATTGAAGAACCCCTTGTCCATCTGGCTCTAGTTGAAGCTTTGAAATTTTGAAAAACGTTCTTTAAAATTTGGGTGTACTTTACATGAAGCCCCCCGAACATTTTCAAGCTTTTATCAAAATGAACTCCAATTTTTTTTTAATTTCTTGTAAGATACGAGCAAAATACACTTATAAATGTGGCAAAGGTCCGATTTTCATGGTTAACTCTGAATTTTCGAAAATTGCAAAAGTTTGATTTTTTTTAGCGTCTTCCTACAACTACAAAATTGAAAACAGATTTTTTCTTCAAATGAAATTTGTTGTGCATAAATAGGTTTTTTCTATTATGTCATGTACACGTTTTTGGATTTTAGTAGTTTTCGTGCAACAGTGCGAGCAATATTTGCAATTTTTAAAAATAACGAAAACAATATTTTTTGAAAAACGGCTCCAAATTTTTTTCTTTAAATTTTGGGTAAGATTAGTTCTAAACAAACCCTATACCATGACATAAACGCCATATTGCTCAATTCTTTTGTTTTTTCAAAAATTACATTTTTTTACTTGTCTCTCACATCTCTAATATGTACATTAAAGGCAATTTCATTACATTATTATATTTATAAGCACATGTGCTTTAAATAATATCAAATAAGGTTTCTCGAAAACACAACAGTTTTCTGAAAAAATTAACTCAAATTCTGCATTTTCAGAAACGCCATTTTCTCAAAAATGGTTCCAAATGTTTCCTTCAAATTTTTCCGATAGATAGTGCTAATTGCACTGTTTAATATGCCGTAAAGATGATTTTGTGTATTATTTTTTTGTTTTTTTCAAAAATTGAATATATATATATATATATATATATATATATATATATATATATATATATATATATATATATAAGAAGTTGTTAAGAAGAAGAAGAAGAAAACAAAAAGAAAGATATGAAAATATCTGAAAACGGAGGAATTAGAGGAAGGTGAGTGGCATTTCGTAAGAGAGTTTGTTTGCCTATGCAAACTCTTACGAAATATCAGTATATTAAATTATCAGTATATTAAACCCTTAGAGTCTTGGGAGTTGTTATTGAGTTTTGAAGGCAAGAATGCTAGTAAAACAATGTAGTACATACGTCCTTATTTAAAGAACATCAATGGCGATGCTTGTACGCGACGATCTCCGACGATGGTACTTGAATCCCGGCGGGAATAAATCATGCTTTAGCAAACGAAAAGATGAGAAGTGGCACTTAAGTCACGTTTAAAATAACATTCAAGTAATGCACCGAAAAAGGCATTACTTGACATTTGAACTTCAGTTTTGTCATTAAAGTCTAACCGAATAGTCCATACGACCATTTCTAATATTCCTTTTCATTTGAAGTTCATGTCTACTCATGAGGGCAATGACCAGTGTCTATTGACTGCACTTCCACTGACATAATCCCTAACCCTACACGACCTGCCAGATTTGAAGCTGTCACGAACGCTGAATGTGCAGTCCTGGCCAAAGGGAAGATTAAATACCTGTCACTCCTATTCATCCGAAAAGAGGCGGATCAAATGCAAATTAATAGGAATTTAAATACTCCTGTCTGCCGGATGACTTTTGCTAATTGAAAGAGAAGTATTTTCCCCCTGGAGAACCAATTAATATATATTTGGTAATTTGCAAGCCACTAGCAAGGCGCAAATATGAAATGTGGTTTTCAGTTTTCATTAAAATTATTTGTTTGTTTGTTTGTCTGTACGAACATTTTAAAACTACGTATAAGGCTGAATATTGTAGAAACATATTTCAGATACGGTTTTTATGAAATTCGATTATGTAATGGTTAAAGAAATTTTCTTCAAATTTGCACACATGTACGTCTTTGCCAAACTGCACGTGTAGAGTACGTCACTGTTCTGCAGATTCTAAACCACGTACGAATATCAGAAATGTAGTTTTAAACTGCTCGTTTCTATTTATAACCTCTTAGAACTTCGAAGCGGCATAATTTTTCATTTCTGCCACCCTGCAGGGTTCTGCCCGCTCCAAGCATTTGGCACATCACAGCGGCCCTGTCATGCCTCTGCGTCAGAGATAACCCAGTCAGGTCTAATGCTGTCGAGGTCTACTCTGAATACGCTCGTGAAGATGTGATCAATCTTTCTTACGAGAAAGTCGTGGGTTAAGGGAACCCGGATAGTCTTTAGTTCAATGGCTTTTCATTCTCGACTTCGGACGTTCGATCCTGGGTGAGGTACGTGGATAGACAAAGGGCAGAATATTTGGCATATCAGTCGCTCGTCTATTATTTTATTTTATTTATTTTATTTATTTTATTTATTTTATTTATTTTATTTATTTTATTTATTTTATTTATTTTATTTATTTTATTTATTTTATTTATTTTATTTATTTTATTTATTATTTTATTTTATTTATTTATTTACCCCGGTTTATTTATATGGAACGGCAGATACGGCGCCAACATATACGTCAATTTACGGAATTTCCCCCTCCAGGTGTCTTCGCCAGACTGGCAGCGCCTCAACCGGGACAAGCTCTAATCCCCTAGCTGGTCTCCCGACACGTGTGTAAGTGTAAATGTTTAAGAAAAGAGGGGACAAGGATGAGAAAGGAAAGATCTCGCGCGGTAAGTTGCACGTATGTAAAGTATGGTAAGCCACAGGCACGGGATTTGTAGGTCGGCGCCGGATCTCACATTCCACCTAAGAAAGAACTCCGCCAACTCACGGTTTATAAAATGCCTTTCGATTACGGAACGATTGACCATAGCAGTTGATGCACCCGGAAACAAAATAATCATTTAATTAATCAAAAATCGTGATCACTCATTATACTGCTCTACATTTTGGAAAAAATGTTGATGTTTTATTTTCGAATGTTTTTCTTCCCTAATTTTGGAGTGCTGATTCCAAATGTGTTATCAATTTTTTCTCTATCACGTCCAGTTTTCTTAAAAAATGAAAACATAATATTCATATTTATGACCGGTAAGAATCTACAAGACAATTTTCCTGCTTAAGAAAGTGGAGTATATTAGAATTATGTAATCATGAAATTGTAAACATAATGTACGTACATTTCTCAAGAAGTACCAAAAATGTATGTAATTGATATTATTTTATAGGCAGAATTATTTTTTCACTTCTTCGGTAAGCATGAGAAGTGCTTTAGCTTTGCAGGAACCAACAACAGTCTGCCATCATGTTCTTAGTCCAACCACCATGGTATCTTCTCTCAATGTGTTTCAAATCTTGGTGAAAACGTTAACCAGGTTCTTCGCTGTAAAATTCAAGAGAATCTGGAAAATCGTTACTGTGAGCATGCAGCATGTTTATCTTTAAACTCATATTAAAGCTTACTTTTCTCAAATTTTTCAGCATGATGTTTACAATAATTTTGTAATATGGACTCCTGTTTCCTAGGGAGATTTTTTTTACATCTTTGTGGATATGCCAGTCTTGTTTTCTGTTTGGCTTATTATATTCTCAAAATTCGGATCACACACTAATTTCCTGATCTGAGGTCTAGTAAAAATATCTGCTTTCAGCTTATCTTAGAGTCATTACACCACATAAAAAATTAGCAATTAAAAAAATATTAAAAATGATAAAAAATAAAAAATAAAACTTTTAAAATAAAAATAATAAATAAATAAATAAAAAACACTTATATTTTCCCCAATCCCTCCCAACCAATCCTTCCTCATCCTATATCTCACCTCCCTTTCCATCATCCTAAAACTCCAATGTAATAACCTACCCTTCCTAATCTTCCCCACCCCGCCTCCCAATCCCCGTCTCTGTACGGGGCAGTGGAGGCTACAGGACCATCTAGAAGTCTCAACCTACATAAACCGGCTGAAGGATCCCCAAAGGGGATGGGCAGCTACGACGTGAGAAAACCTCCGGAAGCGACCACATAAACGCCACATATGTACCGTCACTGTCTTTGTCAAAGGCACGTACAAACTGGCGTAAATCATAAAACACATAAAACGGTGTAATCACATTTTAACACTAGATGCTTCCTATGCCATACAAAGGTATATAAACGGGACTTTTATGAAAAGAGAAAATTCTTAAATTTTCTCGAAAACCTGCCACGGTAGGAAAAAACGGGCTGCACTGTTAAATTCAGCGCAAAATCTCCGTATAGGACCACGCATTAATTCCAAAACATCATTTTTGCTGTAGAGCAGTGTTCTTAGGGAGCGGATTTTAATGAAATGTCCTTTTTTCTTTTCACTTTAGAACAATGCCTGCTTGTATAGATTTTATGTCATGACATAAGGAAATGAGCCATTTTTATAGGAATTTTTTTTTTTGCATTTTTCATCGGTTTCGACAAATAAGTCGTTTTTTTCCTATTCCGTAATTTTTAGAGCATTTTTTAGCTAATTTCGTCGATTTTGATATCATTTTTTTGGTACTTGTTTCAAATAATATTTAGGAGATGCAAAAAATGCTCATCACAGAATTCCTGAGTATCCTATTCGATTTCTTCGCGAAAACTTCTAATATTTTCTAAAGCGTTTCAATGAAATAATGTAAAGATATTATATTGATGAATGTATTGAATTATAAAGGAGCTCTAGTTTCAATATTCGAGGTGAAGAAAATTAGAAAATCATTTGAAATTTTTCAAATTTCTAAATTCTGTAGAAAAAGTTCGCAAAACTATTATAATAATTTTCTTTAAAGAGGTGATAGGCCCTAAACATATAGGCTTATCATTTTCAAATGAGTAATAAATGATTTACTTAAGACTCGTCCAATTCGCTGACGTAGACAAAAAGACATCAATAAAAGATTTTAACAAATATGATCGTTCTTTTCAAAATGAGAGAGACTCATTCACATCGAAAATTGTGATGTGGACGTAAAGACATAAACAAGTGATTTTAACATAAACATCTTTCCATTCACAGTGACCGAGAACATACTCATTTAAAGACTCATTCACATCGAAAACGTTGACGTAAAGAAAAACGTGATTTTAACATCGTTCCATGGACAATGACCGCGAATATAATTTGACGACCGCAAGTCATTATATAAGACAGCAAGTCATCATAATGCTTCGATTCAATAAATACTCGCCACAGAAATTCTACACACAATAAAACGACAGTGAGTAAAATGGACCTGAATACGGCGACAATTGTTTCTTACATCAGAGGCACAATGAATGATTAAATGGAGCATTTCATGAGCAAGGATAGTGACGAACAATTATTTTCGCTCTTACAAATTGCAAAAATGAGTCTAAAGAAAGCTCTAAATGTTCGTTGGTTGTGTTGCATGATAAACTCTTGTTTTCGAACCAGGTGTACGTAAAAGTAAAAGGTTGGAGTTCGCAAACTTCCTCGGTTACGTCTTAAGCGAGCGACAGCCCATCGAGTCCCGAGTTTTGTGGACGGGCTGCTTGCTTTTTACCGAGCGATGGGCATTCGGTGCTCGCCCTACCCACCGTGTTTCGGCCTTTTGAACACATCAAATAAAGAGAACCTTCGCCGACCACATCAGTTGCTCGAGATTGGGTGAGCAGTAGCTCGCTACTCGGCGAATGCTGAATGTGTGGAGCCGCCTATATATTCACATTAACGTTTACGTTCACCATTCTGATTGGATCCTTTAAATGTGTGAAAAAATGTGTACGTTCTCGTTTATTTCTAAATGAACCTTTATACAGCAGGAAACACCTTTTTTATAATAATAAAACATGAATTTTATATAATACACTGAAAGAAAAAATTCGATCTACTTTTAATTCACCTGCAAGAAGAAAAGCAATATCTTAAACTGCCAAGTTTATCTGTCCAATACAGCCAGCAAATACAATTCAACAAATGTAAGGAGCGTAACTAACTGTGACACTCAGTACCAAGCATCGACAGATTTTCTCCTTGCCCTCTTATTACGTTTAACGTTTCATATTCTTTTATTTATTTGACGCAAACCATCAATAATTGAAACCATCAATTATTGTTAAAACGAATCTCGCAAAATAATTATTATTATTATTATTATTAATCCTTCAAGGGCCCTTTTAATTTAGTAGTTTAGGCACTCATGGCGTGTGCCTATCACCGCTCAGCAAAGCATCAAATTACTGAACTGAGTGTTATAACTAGAGCCCGGATAATTATGTACTAAAAAGAGGGAAAATATATGGGTTATAATATACATAAATATGTACTAAAAAATAAGAAATATGTAACATTAATTATCGTTATATCAACTTTATGTTATTAAAACACGTTTATCTTAGTTTATATTGTTCTGTTTCATTAAGATAAAGACCAATATTAAACATAATTCTCCTCATAATCCTATTATTTACAGCAATCATCGTAACAAGAACGGCGCCTCTTGAGCTGGTGCGTGTAGTTTCTGGAGAAGGGTATCAAGGTCTAGGGAGACCCCAGAAAGATGCGATGTGCAAACGCGTTATCACCAGCAAAATGTATCATTTTCAGAAACCAAACTTCCTTTTTGTTCTCTGCGATACTCATGCTGAAAACTAACACACCAGAAGCTATGGATTGCAGCGTCGCATTGCACTTTTATTTACAATGCCGTGGGTATTTCCAGAAGGACTGACTTATTTCAACGTGATGCAATAGCTGCATTTTACTGAGGAGGCTACAGAAAAATGTTTGACAATGCTGAATTGTTTGTCTGGAAGATTCCTTATCAAAAATATTCAGGAACAATTAATGATTAAATAAAAAATTGCAGTAATACGTAAATATATGTACTTTTGGGTAAAATATGTAAAAATATGTACTAAAAAGTCGACATTCTTTGGCACTAACCGATACGAAACGTGAGTATATCGTTGATTCAACCTGACAGAGTTACGTTAGGAAAATATGTTTTTACAAAATTATCCGAGCTCTACTTATAACTTTTGCCATTAAGTTTCAAGAATTCTCAGGTAGGCACGGGAAGGAAGTGATTAGAAAACATGCAGCCAGTTATTTAGCCAGTACATAATTTCCGAGAAGACGTTCAGTAGCAGACGTCAGACGGACAGACGTCAGACCCAGCGAATGTGTTGCGCCACTCGAAGCACAGTCATGTG
>BLKR01009944.1:15000-77286 GCA_011170035.1 Teleogryllus occipitalis
TCTTTTTTTCTGGTACTGAATCTCATTCTGTGATTTTGTATTTCGATAAATGGATTCACAAAGAAAATTGCAAAACAAACTAAAATTCTCACACTTTTTTCTTTTTCACTTAATCGTGAAAACTATGTTTTATCGAAATTACAATCACATACAAAATTCAAGTAAACAAAATTCTCTACAAAATGCATATATTAAACTTCAATATTTCGACAGTTATTTCAAGCGCTAAATCGTATTGAAAACGAGGACTTTATGCTTCTCTGACCTTTTTCCGCCCCATTATCACTCGGCGGCGTTCTAGTTTCACTAAATCATGCTTAATCTTATTATTATTATTATTATTATTATTATTATTATTATTATTATTATTATTATTATTATTTAAACTGCGAAATTATTAGCATTCCGTTACCCGCGGAACCAGTAGGAAAGCGTTTACTCGCGTATACGTTATAAAACTCCATTTCATTAGCGTCGTTTACATTTCCCAAGGGGGGAGTTTAATAGACGGACAGACAGACAGACGTTTTGCCGACAGTCGATTTTTTGGTATCAAGGCCCACAAAACTTAGATTTTGAATTTGCAACGACAGAGGAGGTAATTTTCTACACATAGGACAAAGATTCACCCATTTTTTCTTTACCAGGGCCCGACCATTTCAGTTTTTCTTTCGAAAATCGCCTATTTCCGCTGCAGCATTACAATACATTCTCTTTATTCCACAGGAAAACACATATTGTGGGTCCCTATGTCGAAATGTTGAAGAAATGTATAATTCGTGTTTCTATATGCAGTAAATAACTTCCTCCATTAGAGGACTGTCAAATCAGCGTGGCAGTCAAACAGCTGGGGGTGAACCGGGGGTAGGAATCTCCCTCTGAAATTGAAAATTCCCTCCCGAAATCTTCAAGTAAATTTTAAAATACTCAATAAGTTTTTTGCTTTTCATTGCTTTGAGACTTTTCGTTTTTTGTAAACCTTTTCAACAATAAATATAACTGATCATTGTAATATTCTGGGTATGTCATGTCAACTTCTACCCTTATTTTTACAATTTTCTGAATACTCCCTTGAATGCCGCGGATTACTGTTTCTTTAATTTATTTTTGTAAATTTATTACTTCTCGTTCGACAACTATGTCTTTCGAGGATTTTGAGACACATAATCTTATACAGGGCTTCTTTCTTAGCATATGCCATCCTTAAGTCGCGGTTCGTTTCTGAACTGTTCTGAAGAGTTTTGACTTTTGTTCTGAGATTAACGGTTGTTCTGTAAATTAAAAGATGGTATACTGGTGGAAAGTTGCGACGGAGAAGCCAAGTTAAGGAGGTTTAAAAACTTAAACCTCCTTAACTTCAAAATTTATTTCGGGAATCTTGATATAATTTGTCTGCTATTGTTTCTTCCCAGATTGAATATTGCAGTGCAGGGGGTATTTGGTAGATGGTTGTAGAAATTGCTGGCAAGATTGTTTTTATGTCTTCTTGAATTCTGGTATGTCTAATTCCCATCGGATTTGATAGTTGTGGATGAACCATGGCACGTTGAGAGTTATCAGATACTTATTTTGGAGAACACTAAGTCTGTTGATGGTGCTTGATGCAGCACCACCCCATATTGATAATGCGTAAGTCTATGTCTTACCTTTTTACAACATAATGTTTTTCGGATCAAAATTATTTCCCAATCCCCGTCTTGTGTGGGGAACGGGTGCATGTAACACGATATTACTACCACCTTAAACTGCAACGACGTGAAGAGCTTCAGAGAGAGAGATAGGCACGTCGAAAACAACTCCACTCCTCTTGTCTTGTGTTGCCTATGTTGGTAATATAACTGACTTAAAGATTAATAGTCTGCATTCTAACCTCAGTGGACAACAGCGATTTATAATAGGTGACAAATTGGATATTTTAATTTTTGTTTTGTCAATGACTGCAATAACATAGGGTTTCCAGGTGAACTTTTATCGAAGAGTACCCCGAGGTATTTTATAAGTGAGGTAGACCATGGGATTTTTGCTCCTTGGATAATGATTTCTGGAGCATTTTTGAGACAGCGGAGAGTAAAGATTTTGCAGATGCTCTTATGTGGATTAATTGTAACTCTCCAATTCTTAGTCCATTCTACATAGTTATTTAGTTACGCCTCTTTGTAGGTGATCTTTAGCCACTAATATATCGGAATTTATACAGCATCATCAGCGTATAATGCTATGTTAGCGTCTCCATCGAATGGAATGTTGTGGCAGTAAGTATTAAATAAAAAGGATGAAAGTGCTGATCTTTGAGGAACGCTTGCGTTGATTTGGAATGTTCTTGATGTTACATAGTTGTTTCGAACTATAAGTTCTCTGTTGGAGACGAAACTTGTGAAGATTTTGATTAAATATTCAGGAGGACCTACTATTTTTACTCGAGACTCTCTATGCCAAACTTTGTCGTAGGCATGGCTCATGTCTAACAAAGCTGAAGTTGTGTGCTCTTTTCGGTGGAAACCGTGTACTATGCAATCCATTGATCTTAATAATTGGTGCAAGCTTGAATGATTTGGTTTAAAACCGAATTGGAAAGGTGGAATTGCTTTGGAGACTGTTAGGAAATGATTGAGCCTCTTCAGAATCAACTTCTCAAATATTTTAGATAGTGGGGAGGAGGCTTATAGGTCTGTAATTTTCACGAATTTTAGGTTCTTTGTTAGGTTTAAGCTCTGATGAGGGAGTAATTGAGCCGTAAAGCAGCATTGTAGATCGCTGTTACAGCCCTAATTACTTTTTTGTCTAACATTTTGATACTAAAGTTCCTAATTCCATCTATTCCGGGTGATTTTCTAACTTTCATGTGGTTTATTATAATCATGGTTTCTGATTGTGATATGTACTTAGTCGCTGCAGCAAGTATGGTTCTCTCTTGTTTTAAGAAGTCCTCTATATGGTTGTTGAAGGTAGAGTTTATAATTGGTTGAGATTTGAAAGTATTTTCCAGAAGCTGAGCGATAGCGTTAGCCTTTTCTTCGTCTGAGAATACCGTTGACGTTCCTAATTTTAATAGCGGAATTGTGGATTTGGTTCTATATAACCGTTTCACTGTCGACCACAGAGTCGAGTATCGAGTTAGGATGAATTTCTGACAGGTATGTTTTATATATTTGTTATATCGAAACTGGTGAAGTCGTTGCTTTGTTATCCTTGCAAGTTTGTTTAGTTTTTGTTTGATGTCCTTTCTTCTTGTAATCTGTCAGTATCTTCTCAAGTTATTTTTGGATTTAATTAAGTTCCATAGTTTGAACGGGATAGGTTTTGGTTTGGAATTATGCAGCATCATAGTAGATTTTTTACCGCAAAGATTATGGATTTGGTGAGATTATCTATCTCGTATCAATTTCTTGGATGGTGGTGAGTTTTTCAGGGAATTTGTAGTTGATACTCATCAATGTTGTAGAATTTATCCCAGTAATACCTCTTTGAGTTGAGCCACGATTTTTGGACATCTGCAATGAGAGTGATATGATCACTGGAATGTGGCAAAACACTGTGATAAAGTGGGAAGTTTATGTCCTTTGTCAGAGTGATATCGAGAATATCTGGAATGATATTTGGGTTTGAAGGGAATCTTCTTGGTTCGTTGGGACCAGTTATTGCCACGTTATTGGAAACTGCAAAATCCTGCCCTTTCTTGCCCTGATAAGCCGTACCGTTACATCCCCACATGCTACTTTTACAGTTTAAATCACCAGTTAAGATGGTAGGACAGTTACTTTTGAAGATTACGAAAAGGGCGTTTTGAGGAAATGCCTTTTTCGGAGGTTTATAGGCAGATATGATTTGAACTGATATGATTATTTAATTTAATTGTAACTCCAACAGATTCCACGTTGGCTGAGAAGGGAGTAGATATTTGTTCTTATTTTACTTCCTTCTTCTTCTTCTTCTTCTTCTTCTTCTTCTGCTTCATGGATTTAGGCCTTAAGGCCTGTTTCCACATCAAGAGAGTGAGTCTTTCCATCTTGTTAAGGGGCGGCCAACATTTCTTCTTCCTTTAGGATTATATGTGTACATTATAATGGGAAGTCTGTCTGGAGGCATGCGTTGGATATGATCATGCCAGTTGCTCCTAAATGATTGGATTCTGTCCATCAGATTAAATATATTCAGTTCGGTTCTGATGTCATCATTATACTGTCTATCTAAGATATTGTAACCTGCTACTGAACGTAAGAATTTCATTTCGGCGCTTTCTATTTTTCTTCTGTCTGTTCTATTTATTGTCCAGTTTTCACATGCGTAAGTTAGCATGGGAACTGCCATTGCTTTGTAAAATTTGAGTTGCGTGGTTTTTAAAGACTTTTTTTTTAATGTTCTTCTTATTGTCCCACACATGTTATAGAATCTATTTAATTTCCGACTTATGTCATTTTTCTGGCAGTAAGACACATTGAAGCCTAAATAGGTAAAATTGTTTGTCTGTTCTATGGGTTCATTATTAATCACAATTTTACATCTCATGTGGTTTGTTCCTTCAAAGCCCATTGACTTTGTTTTCCTAGTGGAGATTTGCATATTATATTTGGTTGCCTGTTCGTTTAGTTTGTGTGCTGCAATTTGCAATTCATCTTCTGAGCTACTAAAAATAACTTGGTCGTCTGCAAACAATATAGTATTAAGAGATTTGTCATTTATTTTAAAATGTGTTTTCAATTGCCCTTGCTATTGCCGGACAATCTCGTCTATATATATACTAAATAGAGCTGGCGAAAGTGGGCACCCTTGTTTGACTCCTTGATTTATTTCTACAAATTTATTACTTCCTTGAGATCCTTTATCAATGCATATTTTAGTGTCGAAGTAAAGACTTTGTATTGCTCTTATTAGGTGGGCAGGGAATCCTTTTTTATGCATTATCTCCCAGAGTTTCTTTCGCGACAATTTGTCGAAGGCTTTTACATAGTCTATAAATAGTATATATGTCGGTAAGTTAAATTCTCGTCTCTTCTGTATTAGCTGTTCCACTACGAATATGCAGTCGGAACATGAGCGACCTTTCCTAAAACCGCACTGTTCCTCTAATAACATATGCTCATTAATTATATTCAATCTCCGAGTTATTATCTTAGCATATATCTTATAGGCTGTGTTGAGAAGACTTATTCCTCTATAGTTTTGACAATCCTGTCTACTACCTTTCTTGAAGATAGGGCATATAATTCCTTTCCTCCAATCTTCGGGAATGGTATATCTCTTCCAACACATATTAATTATTTCGAGGAATCTCCTTCTTATTTCATTCGGTGCATACTTAAGTAGTTCAGCATTCATGCTATTTTACTTCCTTGTTAATTAATATAGCTACTCCACCTGAAGCAGCATGTGATGATAATCTATCATAGCGATAACACTGGAATCCTGGAATATTAAATCTTTCACCTGGGATTAAATGTGTTTCCGTGATGCAAGCCATCTTGACATTGTGATGACGTAAGAAAATTTTTGAATGTTTTCTTGGCCTACGAGGCCGTTTGCATTCCAGTTGAGGATATTTCCTTTTTCGAGATTTTTATTCATTGTATGTCATTGCTCTAACCATATCCTCTACCATTTTTTGTATTTGAGGTACTATAACGTTTATAACTTGTGAAATTGTGTTGGAAATGGCATTTGTCCAATCCAATGATGGCGCCGTACTTGAAGGTAGAGTTGCTCCTCGTTAAGAGCGATGAGGGAGTGATTGGTAATTTCGTTTATAAGTTTCAGAATCATTTCTGATGGGAGTAGCTTTTGGGGTGGCATAACTATTGGAACTGCTGGCTCTTATTTTTTGCGGGACCATAGTCTTCTCTATAACGTAAGTTTTATAATACTAAAGAGTTTATATACGCCATAGCGGGCAGCACAATCGATCTTTTGCACATGCGCAGATGCACTGAAGTGATGCGAAATTTGAACTGCTCATGAGCAGAAGATCGATATTGCTTCAATGTTCGAGGGTGCACAAACTCTCTATTTACAACCGCGGTAATTAGCGGCATGGTGTTCAAAAGAGTTAACACATTAAAGGTGATAATCTCTAGTTTTACCACATTCTTTGTAGTGATTACTCGTACCTACACATTTCACGCATCTCGCTGGGACACCGCAGTTGGTTGAGAATGACCATACCTTTGAAACTTTTTGCACTTAACTATTCTAGCATTGAATCTTTGCTGTACTCTAATTACACTGTACATAAATTTGTTAAGAGCATTTTTCTAGCTTCAATATTGTAAGTTCTATTGCATAGATGTGGATGGGCTTTTTGTCTTTGTTGTACAATCGACTTACTTTAGTAACTGGATATTTAAGACGTAAAAGTTCAGTCTCAAAGGCTTCCGCGGAGAAGCATGTGGGAATATCTTTCATGACAACTAACAAAGGTTTAACTGTCGGATCCCTGAAGCGATAATAAGCGATAAGCGATGTTTTCTTCATCCCAAAAATATCATTAATTTCTAAAGTCCTCAATGTCACTAAACATCACTTTCAGTGAGCCTTTAAAATGTTTGTAGAGAAATCTTTTTGAGCGATATTTTTGATGTCTAGGATTATTTCTTCATATTCGTCAATTTTGTGCACAAAAAATGGGGGAGTTTTGATTATATTTGGTTCTGGTTCGCTAAACACGTCTGCTTCGCGCATAGGGGGGTCGTGAGCTAAGTTTTCTAGGGCTTTATACCGGGAAGACACTGGCACGTTGTACTGGACCGTACCTTCGTCTGGATGGAATGTTTTGCGTTCTTTGCTGTCCATTCCGAAATTTGAATGCACTTTACTTACTTGATTTAATCGCTGTGACTGTTGGTTATCAGTGAAGCTACCTTGACCCTGGGTTTGGTAGCTTATTGTTCATAACGCCGGAGTCGGCCTCACCGCTCTATTGAGTGTTGGGGAGACGGGCTGAATATGATTGTGGCATATATAGTGGATGTTGTGGATATTCAGTTGACCATGTTGTCATTGCTGATGTTGAAGCTCGGCCAATTGTTGTTGGATGTAGTGATGCTGTTGGATTAGCCTCTAGGTTGGTTTCGGTTGACATGTTACATAGATGCGATGACCGAAGCCGTCGCATACTATGAAACCGTTTAAACTGTTGATTCTGGTTTCACTAGTCACTTCGCGAACACTGTTTAAATCAAACACTTTTAAACAATTTACATACATAGTTCGTGAGTCACAATGAGAATCGAACGCAGTTAGTCGATTTCGGCGTAATTCGCCGGTAATTCGGAATCTGAGAGAAGCCAAGCAGTTTTGGGCTCATTTGCATTCGAGGTATTAGGAATTTCAACTTTAGTGATTTTTGTCAGGAGTAACGGAAAATCGGTTCAGTCCGCACGAGCAGTTTGTCGAGAAGCTGTGTTATATAGTGTATAAATAGTGTTAAGAATATACAATGAAGAGGAGGAACAACAGACATTACCTTCATTCTTTTCGAACTCCAAGAAGAAATGGCGAGTTGGACACGACTCGTCTCTTGCAAATAAAAATCTTTCTTCGTTTGATAAATGCAGTATTTCTGACCCATCTACGTGTTATCCTGAAAAAAGTGCTGATCGCAAGTTTAAATGTCAGCAAAAATGCGAATGTACTTTAGTTGTACCTTGAACATAGGTTTACTTTGACAGCGACCGGGTTGGAGCGTTTTGCAAATTTAGTGAAATGCAATAAAAATGTGACATTGAAGCTTTACGAAAGAAACAAGCGAAGAGTTCATTTTTGTACTTTTGTAATTTCTCGTATAATTACGCATATAAGACAGACGGACAGAGTATATACGTAGAATAGTGAAAGTTATCTAATGATGCGGAAACCCGATTCGAGATTTAAACGAAAATACAACTTTTGGGGTCCTCTGAAACCCAAAAGGTTTTGTTTCAAAACGTCCGTCTCTGTCCGTCCGTCCGTCTATCTGTGAACAACTCTGGCGCCTAAACTATTCGTAGGACTTTTTTTTTTAGTGAATATTCCCCGATCGATGTAGCCCGTCTCTGAAGTTTTCAAAATCATTATTTAATTTTTGGGGGAACGTTACATGAAGCCCCCGAGACATTTTCAAACTTTTCTCACAAATCGCTCCAATTTTGTTTCATTTTTATAAGAATAAACTGATATACACCTATAAAGATGATAGGAGTGCTAATTACACTGTTAAATCTGAAATTTAGAAATTCACAAAAGTTTGAATTTTTCGGCATATTTCTAAAACTATAATATTTAAAGTAGAAATTTTTTCTTCAAAAGAAATGTGTTCTCCATAATTAGTTCTTCCGTTACCGTCATGTACATTTTTTGAAAATTGTAGAAATTTTCTCGCAATTCTGAGTAAAGAATCAGCAATATTAAAAAATATCAAAGTCAACTATTTCCCAAAAATGGTATCAATTTTTTTCTTTAAATTTTTTGAATGAATGGTGGATTGAATAACATGAAATGGATGCAACTTTTATGCATTCTTTTGGTTTTTTAAAAAATTACACAAACTAATCTTTTAATGTCTTTCACACCGTTAATATTTATATTATCAGTAATTCGTGTACATTATTGCATTTTTGACCAGAAGTGCAAGTGCTTTAAGTGATTTCCAATTAAATTTCTCAAAAACTCAAAAGTTTCCATTGAAAAAAAAAGTTTTCTGCTTCAAAATTTGCATTTCAGAAACGCTTAAATGACATCTTTTCAAAAACTGTTCCAAATACTTCAACGAAAGTTTCCTTATAAGGCACGGCTTTACTCTTCTACATTATTCTTTAAGTCATATTTCAGTGCTACAATTAGGGGACTGAAAGATTGATAGTATGTATTAAAAACAATTTTGAGCAGCGATACATGATAGCTGGGAGAAGGGTGGGGCAAAAGCTAACCAGAAATTAGAAATGTAACTAGTACGAGATATATACATTTGTCTTCATAGTCTGTACCATTCTGTGGCACCATTAATTTTGGAATTGTTTTCGGAAAACTAGAAAAGCACTCCACGTCAGAAACGCATGCAAAACCGGTTGCACTTGAAAATTGTAGATTACAGAGATTGTCCGCTCCTGTTCATGCGCCAATAAGTAAACAAAACGAAACCGAATAAGGGTAGAATAGGCACGCTTTGTGTTCTTTAACTCAGAACATGTATTTGCTTCATACTCTCTCCTGTAGGATACCCAATACAACAAAATATGAACCTTTAATCGTAAGCTAGTATTACAAAGTGACATTAACCTGAAAAGTGGTCATTATTTCAAAGTGAAATGTTCATGTATGTTAGGAAATAGTGTTTCGGAATTATTAATTTGTATTGGTGAGGTTGTGCATACTCAGGATGAAAATATTTTTGAGATAAATACTTCCCCTCCGTAGCTCATGAATCTACTAATGCTTGTACTAACTGGAGGTGCTACATAATGGCACAGACTTTCTCGTAGCATTTCTAGTTTCTGGCTTTAAGGTCTTCCTCCATTCTCTGGCCAGCTGCCATCTATCGTCACCAAAAATACATTTTCTTGAAATTTTTTTAACATTTCGGTAACTTAATAGTAGAACCGAACTATTACTTCAAGAATATTAAAGAAGAGTAAAGTCTCGTCCAAAATAGAAAGGTTCATTGAAAATTTTGAAGCCGTTTTTAAAAAAAGGCGATAAAGCATTACTGTAAATGCGAAATTTGAAGTTCTTTTTCACAGGAATCTATTGAGTTTTCGAAAAACTTCATTTAAAGTCCTTTCAAGCACTTCCACTCGCAAATGTAAGAATGTATACACATTGGTGGAAATGTGCATGTTAACGGCGTGAGAGATATTTCAAAACAATTACATTTGTGTAATGTTTGAAAACACAAAAGAATACACGAAAATTAACTTTACATCATATTCAAACGTAAAATTAGCACTATCCATTGGAGAAATTTTGAGAACAAATTTGGTGCCATTTTTGAGAAAATGGCGTTTGAGCGTTTCTGAAAATTCGGAATTTTGAACTCATTTTTAAAAAAAACTGTAGTTTTTTTAAAAAAGTTTATTTGACATTATTTAAAGCACATGTACTCGTTAATCAAATAGTGTGAAGAAATCGCCTCTAAGGTAAATATTACAGACTTGAGAGACAAGTAAAAAAATTGCATTTTTGTAATTTTTTGAAAAAACAAAATAGAGGAATATTACGTTTATGTCATCGGATAGGGTTGGTAGATCACTAACTCTATCAAATATTTAAAGAAAAAATTTGGAGCCGTTTTTGAGAAAATCATGTTTTTGTATATTTTTAAAATTGCAAATATTCTATTCTATACGTTCGTTCAATTGCACAAAAACTACTCAAAAAAGTCTACATGACCTTAATGAAAGAACTATTTATGGATAACAAATTTTGTTTGAAGGAAAAATCTGTATCTTTAATTTTATAGTTGTAGGTAGACTATAAAATTGTAGAGAAAATTTCAACATTTACAATTTTCGAAAATTCAGAATTAACGGTGAAAATGGGACATACACCACCTTTATAAGTGTATTTTACTATATTCTTACAAGAAATTTAAAGAAAATATTTGGAGCCGTTTTTGAGAAAATTTTGAAAATGTCCGGAGGGCTTCATGTAAAGTACCCTCAAATTTTAAAGAATGTTTTTCAAAAGTTAAGAGCTTCAACTAGAGCCAGATGGATAGGGGTTTCTTGAATTTCAAAAAGATCGTATATGTGGTTTAGGCGCTAGATTTGTTCACATACAACAGACGGACGGACGAACGTTTTGAAAAAAAAACAACTAATTTTTCGGTATCAGGGGACCCCAAAACGTGTATTTCCGTTAAAATATCGAAATCGTTTTTACGCAGCATTACATAACTTACTCTATTCTTCGTATTATAGTGCCTTATATACGTATGTATACGAGAAAGTAAAAATGAACTGTCTGTGCGAGTTCGATATGTTGCCCCATTCCTCTTTTTGAGATAAAGGAACGATTTTTATGTTTGGTTGAATTCAGTACTAATTCATTGCAATTGGCACACAACCAAAGGAACGAAAGATATCTTATGGCATATTAATAACACACTCAATGTTGCTGCAAATTTTAGCGTCTTCGCTGGCTACACGACTTACACAGCCTAAACGGCTTCGCTGGCTGATATCACAAAAATGGACACCAATTGGCATACTTTTACTGCAGAACATATTTTGTCAATTGTAGCTACAAATTGTAGGTATAAACTTCCTAGAAAAAAAACGTGTTATACATTGTTAAAGTCATCCACAAACTTTTTACTTTCTCGTATACATACGTATATACGGAGTAATATAAGTAGTATAGAGAAAGTTATGTAATGCTGCGGAAAATCGATTTCGAGATTTTAACGGAAATACACGTTTTGGGGTGCCCTGATAGCGAAAAAGTGGTTATTTTCAAAACTGCCTTCCGTCCGTCTGTCTGTGAACACTATTAGCGCCTAAACCACGCGTAGGATGTTCTCAAAATTGAAGAAACACCTGCCCAGCCGACTAGTTGAAGCTTTAAAATTTTTAAAAACATTCTTTAAAATTTTGGGGCTACTTTACATAAAGCCCCTCGGACATATTAAAAATTTTCTCAAAAACGGCCCCAAGTTTTTTCCTTTAAATTTCTTGTAAGAATAGAGTAAAATACACTTATAAAGGTGGCGTATGTCCGATTTCCACAATTAACTCTGAATTTTCGAAACTTGCAAACGTTTGATTTCTTCGGCGTCTTCCTACAAGTACAAAATTGAAGACAGAGATTTTCACATCAAATGAAAATTGTTGTCCATAAATTTCTTTCTTTTATAATGGTCATGTAGATTTTTTGAAAATTTTAATAATTTTCATGCAATAGAGCGTGCAATATTTGCAATTTAAAAAATACAAAAACAAAATTTTCTCAAACACGGCTCCACATTTGTTTATACATTTTCGGTAGGGTTAGTGCCAAACGAACCCTATAAGATGACAAACGTCATATTGCTCTATTCTTTTGTTTTTTCAAAAATTACAAAACTAATTTTTTTAACTTGTTCCTCACGTCAGTGATATTTAGATTAGAGACGATTTCTTCACGTTATTGTACTTATGAGTACGTGTGCTTTAAATAATGCCAAATAAAGTGTCTCGAAAACTCAACGTTACAGTGAGTTCAAAACACAACTATTACAGTGAGCTCAAAAATACGAATTTTCAGAAACGTCCAAACGCCATTTTCTCAAAAATTGCTCCAATTTTTTCCAAAGGATAGTGGTAATGACACTGTTTAATAAGACGTAAAGTTCATTCTCGCATATTCTTTTGTTTTTTCGAAAATTACACAAATGTATTTTTTAAGATGTCTCACGCCGTTAATATGTACATTTCCATTGTTTTGTATACGTTATTGCATTTGCGAGTGGAAGTGCTTCAAATGACTTTTAATGAAGATTTTTGAAATCTCAATAGATACATGTGAAAAGCAGCTTCAAATTTCGCATTTACAGTAATGCTTAGTTGCCATTTTCTTAAAAACGGCTTTAAATTTTTCAGTATACATTTCTATTTAGGACGAGGATTTACTCTTCTTTAATATTCTTGAAGTAATATTTCGGTTCTAGTATTAAGAAACTAAAAAGATGAGAAATGTCAAAAACAATGTACTCTGGGCGACGATAGATGGCAGCTGGCCACAGCATGGAGCAAGCCCGTAAAGTCAGTCCACACTGTGGAAATTAGAAAAAATTGATACTACGAGAAAGTCCGTGCCATTCTGTAGCACCTCTAATTCATTCTTCTCTTAACGAGAAAATGTATTACCCGAAATTCAGTGTGCTTTAGAGCAACCCATTTTAAAAGGACCCGAAGCTGTTAACATTCTTTGGTTGAGTACTCACCGCACAGTTCATAATGCTGTAATCATCTGCTACAAATGAATAATGATGGCTGATGAGCATGTAGACAAGGATGGTGTTGATTTAACACGTCACATAAAAACACTGATGGAATTATTGCAGACTTTCTTTCTTACAAGTTCGTTGCTAGAAATTGTAAGTCAGAAGATTCAGCTTCTGATGTTACTTCTTTGTTTACCTTACGTGCGAACATTGGCTACGAAGTGATGAAAACAGTCCCTGAATGTGTGGTGTGTTGCCATTTCAACTGAAGGCGTAGAAAGGCCTTTCAGCACCATGAACAGAACGATGACAAAATTAAAAAAGAGGATGGGTCAGGGTACGCTTCAAGCTTGTGTGGAATTGTCAACTGAATGGGAACGAAGAATCCACTGAAACTTTCATTGACGAAGTCACACATAATAATGCTATAAAAAGGCCTCAACGCATCAGTTTGCAGAAAATGTAAGTTATTGCAATTTGAAGGTTATTATGAATTTATTTAAATAGTCCTAATTTTATTATAACTTATTTCAAATGCAGTTCCAAATATTTCTGAGTTAAAGGTTAATTTCAAAATATTGTTTTGTTAGTATTATAATATTAATATTTACGACATCCCCCAAAAAGTATGATCCTTCCCGAAGGAAAGTATCTTTATTCAACCCTTAGGTAATGCACTATTTTTTTTTAGTAGTTTTCGTGTAATTTTGCGTGAAATAAAGGCAATTTTTAAAACAAGATTTTCTAAAAAACTACTCCATTTTTTCTTTATTTTTTCTCGGGTAGTGCGAAGAATGCTTATAAAAAAGGCGTAGGCGTGCAATTTTCGTTGAACTTTGAATTTTCGAAAATTTGAAAAGTTTCAAATAATGCGATGCACATAAGTATGTCATGTTGCAGCCTATAGTTAAAGAATTGGATCGTACAAATAACGGTTGCACTCTGGTAACAATTCTTCAACGAAAAGAAATTGAAGTAATTATACTTCAATTTTTGCCACTTGACAAGAAGATAGGATATAATGAAATCGGGAAGTACGCCTGCCTCCCAGTCTTCAGAGCAGAACTGATCATTCTCCCGTCCTCGACGTTGCTCAGCAGTAATTCGCAGAAATTACATCTCCACTGATAATGCAATTCTATTAAATTTATTGATTTTCCTTAAAACAAGGTCAAGCTAGTCGTCCAACTCCCTCCACTTTCTCGTTACGATATTCATAGACTCACTAGGTAGATTCTTGACACAAATATTTAATGAGCACGTAATGAAGATTCCTGCGGCCGCAACCAAAATAGATCTAAAAAGATGGCCCAGAAACAAACTATGCGTGTCAAAGGGGTAGTAACCTTAATTTGGCATGGTTGTCAAACATTTCTTACTGCTAACATGGAAATTCCGTTTCTCCCGAATCCGAAACGTGTTTGAATTTATCGCCTGTCGTAGATCGCTTCCTGCTCGTCTCGTATGCTAAATATACACAAGTCCTTTTAAGAGGTCACGGTCGCACGCAGGAAATATATTTGATGACAGAAATCAATAAAGATTTCATCATTTCGAATATGTATAGTGCATTTCGCTATTATGATTTGATGGAATCGTCTCCGAGACGTATAAAATGATTGATCACCCTTCACGAAACCACTGCGGCAGAAAGCGGAATACAAGGAAGTGAGTGAAAGAGTCACAGTAGATTCGACCGGATATCTTCCAACTTTACAGAGAAGATTACACAACTGTTTGTAATGTACTCTAATGAATTTATTGACAAAATAACAAAATTCATTTTTACAAAGTAATTTTTAATGACCTTTCTAGCAAAACTATTGACGAAATAATTTTACACACTTAGTAATTGTACTATGTGAAGTATTATTTCAAATTATTGGTTGTCGTTCAATAAATTATTTTACTGTAAGTTCACCTTTTAATATAATCAAAATGAGAAAACATACAAAATATATTCTGCAGAAATTAAAATGAGTAATTCACATTGTTTACTTATTCACACTGTGTATGGAAACTACTTGAGACCCACAATATATTACAAACATTAGTTAACACATTTCTAATATATTATAAGATATATTATAATCTTTATGGTCTGCCTCGTAGTTAAGAATCTGAAGATGGGAGAAAATATATCTCCTAAAAAGTTGTTTTAAAAAAACTGTAAATAAATAAAGATGTGAATTATACATTAGGATTTCTCCTGCATTTGTTTGGATGCTTTCCCATTTTGTCTTAAAAATGAACTCACAATATAACGAAGTATTCATCCCTTTTGTAAAAATAAAAAGAAGCTTATTATTCAGTTCCTTAGTTGTATCCAGACCCTTTCTGTATTTATGAAGCTTTGCGGCAATATTCCTTTTGAAGAATTTGTTAATTATTACGTGCAACCTTCCTGAAAACATTATGAGAAAACTACCTGGCGTGGAAAATCGTTAGCGTACATGTGACCGCTTTTCAGTAAAGAACAAGAAGTCCATTATGTATAAAGGCAATTAGTTCTTAGACATAGCAATTACAAAAATGGTCAATAAAAGCGTTGAATATACAATATGAAATTATGTAAGAAAGGAACAACTTCCATCCCTGTTCCCATCCCTTCCATCCCCTGTTCACCGGTCCCCATCCAACATCGTTGGAACTAAACCATCCCTACATCACATCATATATTTATTATTACAGTTTTCGCAATAATTGTGCAATGAATAATGTTCTATAACTGATAGTTTCGTTATGTTCTTTGACTAGTAAAAGTAATAGTTTGTGAATGTTTACTAAATTGACTTGCAGGTCTATTTTTTCGTAAACGAAAAACCTGGCACTTTCCTCCAACGTGAATTTTAAAGCTCCTGTATTAATTATAGACCCACCTGTCCCCCTCGACGACGCTGGCGACGTTTTTGACGTGATCTTGAATTCACGACGGTCTTGGCTACAAGCCACCACATATCACATGTATAACTACATGCATCATTAAGCCCGCGGTGTCAGGTTGGAGTCATTTTACACGAAAACAATTTCCACGACATGACAAGCATTCCAGTGTGTTGAAAGACATCATTGCATGGAATCATTACACAGAATTCTACCTTTGGTCATTTCAGCAGAAATCAATACATGATAAAATAAGTAGCGCCGCTTCCGTGTTTTGCTGCAGCACATTATTTCTTCCATAATTTGTAATTTTTGCAATTTTCGAAAATTAAGATTGTTCACCGAAAACTAGACCGGTGCTATTTTTATAAATGCACCTCGCATTATCCGAGAAAAAATAAGAAAAATTTGTAAACGTTATTGAAAAATCGTGTGTTAATATTGTTTTATTTCACGCAAAATTACACGAAAACTACTCATTTTTTTTTTAAATGCCACGTGACTTCATTTGAAGATATAATTTTGAAGAACAGATTTCACTAAGAAAAATCTCTATCTTCATTATCATAGTTGTAGAAAAACCGCGAAATATTTTTAAATGTTTGCAGTTTTCGAAAATTCAGAGTTTAACGAAAATCGAACTTGCGACATTTTTATAAGCGTATTTTGCTCTATTTGACAAAAAAATAAAGAAGAATGTCGAGCCTTTTTGAGAAAATTTTGAAAATGTCTCGGAGGCTTCATGTAACCTGCCCTCAAAAATCGAAATACCTTTTTCAAATTCAAGTGGCTATGACATCAGCCATATCCATCGGGAAATATCAATTCGGCAAAAATCCTACCCGTAGTTTAACCGCTAGCGTTGTTTACAGACATGCCGAAACAGAGAGACGTTTTGCCGTAAAGAGAATTTTCGGAGTCAAGGACTCACAAAACGCGGAATCTGTCTATGTACACGTCTTAGAGGAAGTTATTTACTACTAATAGGAATACAAATTATCCTCTTCTTTTTATATCAAGTTAGTAGTAGTAGGCGAGAAAGTAAAAGTAAACCCCGGTTTCGATTTAAAAAAGTTGTGATTGAACTCTTATGAGTGGAGGGGACCGATGTGGCCAGGTTTGCTAACCGCTATTAAGCGCCTGTTCCCGAGACAGCAAAATCGAATGAAATACTTTAATGTTTATAAAAGTATCAATATAAAATACTCACACAGTAAGAAAAAAGAAGAGATACTAGCAGCAGCTAGTTCTGAGATAACTACTTAATTTCATTAAGTTCAGCAAAAATTAAGCTACATTTACCCTGTTATTATATTTTGTTACTTTTGTTACGTTTGCTGCAGCATTACAATACTTTATACTACGTAAATGGTACGCATGACTCAAGATTTAATTCTAGTACCCGAAAAAGTGTTCAGCGGCATAATTTTTCTAAGGAGGGGGTTATATGTGGTATAGTGGCCAGGCGACTTATACCCCTCCTCCTTAGAAAAATAACACGGTATAATATATTTATATAATATAACAGTTCTTTGCACGCCAAGAATATAAAAAATGCTGTTCCATAACACGTGAATAGCAAATATTTAATGGCAACTTCTTTCTTGGAGCCTTGGAGCGCTTGCTTGCGCAAAACACAAGAAGGAACTTTGGAACTAATCTCAATATTTTGTCTCAGATATACGAAATGTCGAGGGAAATTTAATCGGAGAAAAAAAACATTCAGGTGCTTCTTAAAACATTACGACTTCATTTGACTTGAAAACAAAATTAAAGTTAACGTAATGCACTATCTAAAAGTATTATAGTTGAGAGATTTCATAACGTAAGTTCTAACATAAGTTATACCTTTTTCTCCTTTTTTATTGTAAACAACAATAGTGTATTTACAATTTTAGAAAAATCAAAAATTTATCAATATTTTCTGCTTATTCCAAAATATTGTCGTAAAAGAAATCAGCGTATTTCATGCATTAATACAACCCAGAAATGTATTTCATTATATTTCTTGTCAGAATCCCAAATTGTTCTTCGTTGGACAGATTCTAAACATCGCTCACTCCAGGGCCACAAATGGTGAATTATCCTTATATAGTAAACTAGTAACATGCGTCCGTCATTCACGGCTAAACCACTTCCAGTTCACCAATCGAGGCAAATGAGGTGTCATTCGACGCGTCTGTCTCCTGATAGGAAACTGAATTTGTTTTAAAAGAACCATTCAGAAAATTCTAAGAAATTTCCCTAAAAATGTGTTTTTCGTCTTTTAAAATAAGGAAAACGCGTTTTTTGTGACTTACTACAGAGGCGATGCACTCAGCGCGCCAAGAGGGTACTTTGAGGGCTTGGCGCGCTATTGAGGCCATAAAAGTTTTTTAGAAAAATTTAAGAAGTTTTAAATAAAGCAAGTAAATTTGTTTTATTGAACTTCCCCTTGCAAGGCTACCAATATTCTGGAACGTAAAGATGTGTATGATCTGAGGTAACTTGTGGAATTCAGTATATGGTATCTAAAATATAAAAGAAAGTAGTTTTATTTCGAATTTAAAATGTATGTTTCCTATGAACTTGCACAAATTAAATTTTTAGACATGAAAATAGCACCATGATAAGCTATTTATTAACATTCAAGTGAACTTTTTCCGTTGCCAATGCCAACCCGACAGCAACGTAGATTAAAGTTCATATTGACTTTTTGAATTGATATTTCTGATATATACAGCTGTAAATGCTGGATATACGAAACTGATCACGCAATTTTTATAAAACCAATTAGAAAATTCGAATAGTCTTTATCTTTGTTCCCTTTATTTGAGCTAATAACTGACGAAAGAAAAGGTTTCAAAGCGGGCGTCTGTCTCATATTCCCCAAAAGTATTTCATGTCAAGTATCAATTTAAAGGCTTTGGTCTTAATATACATCCAATATACCTGACGCTCGTCTGCCTGGAATTGAATATCGGAGTTCGATTTAGCTGTAGTACTTTACGAACTCCTGAACCGCACTCGCCTATCGAACTCTCCTTCCCCGGCTGATTTATAGATAGAGCTGCATTATGGATATGAGCCGGTGGTGCAAGACCCGCCAGTAGCCCGCAAGCGACAACACGCGCCGGTAAACTAGGTGCGACCCGGGCGGTGCACGTGTATCGGACGTGTTTCGCACGCTCATGACGTCACGCCGTAAGAAACGAGTTAGAAGAAGACGGAGGCAAGGTGGACGCGCGGAAGATTTAGTGGGGAGCGTCATATGCCCGTCTTTTTTTAAACTAGACCTGTAGCTATATTTATATCTTCCATGCTGGTTATTCAACGATCTCTTCGCAAATCGGCGTCGCTTGTGGAAGCTAGGGAACAAGCGCACCAACACAACCGACGTTGTCTGTCATGCGTAGCCGAAGGGAAGGCTAAGAAAGCCGCCAGTGCCCCGGCAGCTCGCAGAGGCGAACCCACCAAGCTCCACTACTCCCCAGGCTCCGGAGACATATTTTTACAAGGCAAATCCGTCCTCCTACAACATCGCCTGTCTTCGAAGGCGCACATCATCCTTCCATCAAACCCCGTTACATCACTATGCGATAACAAGCCTGCCAGGAGTTTCGCGTACGCTTCGCCGCGCCGAGAAAAGCACGTTCGGAAGAAGAAACATAACAGCGAAGCGAAGACAAGACCGTTCTCGCAGCAATCGCGATACGATATCGACAGTCGAGAAACTGTTCAGCAGCTCAGGAAACGCAAAGCAAGAACCCCTCTTCTCATGAGCACGATGAGTTTACCGAATGAAAACCTTGTCACTTTGACGTCGAAAGAAGCCTCTAAACGCCATCTGAATAGGGAAGACGCTCAAGCTACATTGGAAAGGCTTCTCGCCACTCGAAATCATCAGTTACCCTCGACATCCACAGGCAAGCCACTCGGTTCTGTCGTAGACGCGACACATCCATCGGAGGAGAAATCCGCCCACCTGCAGGATTCTTACGATTACTTTCAACGTCATCTACAGAATTTAAACAGCGTAATTCACAGCTTCAACCAACAGGAAATTCACGAAACATCACAAAGCAGTCAGAAGCAGAAGAAAAGAGTTGACATTTACCAAAACTACTGTGGTGACGACGCATGCGTGAAAAACACATTAGAAGGGTTCCCGTTAGAAACAACCGATAGTGCACGTGCCAGTGATTCTTCTACACAGCGCAGTTCGAAATGTGATGAGTACTGTTCAAATTATTCCGTACGGCGTCAGTCAGAGAATAGTTTCTCTGTACAAAAAGACAGTAGTGGTATACGTTCGCCAGTGAGTGCAGACACACACAGCTTCCACCTGACCCCTCCGAGCGGCGAATGTAAGTTAGTCCATCGCGCCGGGACATACAGTGAGGATCATGTGGCTAATTTCAGAAGTTCCTTGCGAACGGCCGCCGCGTACGATGCCTCCAGTTCAGCTATGGAAAGCCAAAACGTAAGACCTACTTCCTCTTCGTCGGACGCGAGCACTAAACGTGCTTCTAGCGGAGATAAGAAAAATGGTGGCTTCTTATGTATTAACGTTAGCAACCAGTTTCAAGACATCCATTTGGAGGAGGTGGCACCAGCAATAAACAAGCCGGTCATCACTCTCAATCACGTCAGCGAGAGTTTTGCAGCCGAAAGGTACGAGGTGTCGGTGGTTCGACCCCCCCGCAGCCCGTCTCCTCTACTGGAAGTGCCGCAAACAAGTGATTTACAGCAGGAGAGTCTGAGGCCGCCATTAGACTGATTCGCGAGTAAGTAGTAACTTCCCTGTGAAGTAGATCAACTTAGTTGCAGATATAAGCACTACCGGTGTGAAACCTGAGAAGGAACTGAAACCAAACTATTTCAGTGCTTTGAACTGAGTTATTTTCGCGGGTGCACATTGAACATTTAATATTTGCAATTCCTAGTACTTGTATATTTCATTGGTTACTCGGCACAATTATTATGTATACCGAACCAGGTAATACTGAATATATGTTACACGTTGCACATTTAACTAGTAAACTGCAATTTAATTTTAATAAGAAGTCCAACAATTAAAAATAGAAATTGACATTATAAAAGATTGGAAGTTTACTTTTTCTTGGCCTTTTACATGAAAATTGACAGCTAAATTGAATAAATACAAAATATACAAAAATGTCAAGTGAGACTGCACATGCTGCTGAAGAATCACCCAGTGATGAAAACAGTCGAAAAGCACTTCGTGGTGTGTTATATTCAGGAATTTTTCAGAGACACAGAAAAACAATTTTAGTATTTGGTTCCTTCCTTCGATTACTGCGAAATGGTAAAGCAAATCATTATGGATCTATAAAATAGATTTTTCAAAAATATGCCTAAAGAATAATATTTGTTTTTGTAGGTATGTTTTGTAAAAGCATGTTTCCATTATTATTAGTTTGAGAAATTCATGTTTGTATTTCCAACAGTAATATGAATAGGTCATTGTGATAGAGACCTTGAAATTAATGATTCAGAATGTCTGATAGAAACTTGATTATTTGGGATAACCATATTCTAGTTTTTAATTAAGCAAAAAAAGATGTTCTATTTTAATTCATTGCATTTTCATATTATCATCATATGACAATCAATAAATTAAAAATTATCAGATGAATTCAGAAACATAGACATCAGCTAGTTACAAACGATAAATACAAATATGCAATGCCTATATCACTAATTTCATGTTTACAAAGAAAACTACAAATCTGAAATTTCAGTGACAAAACAAAATCATAGAACACAAATATTGTATCTTCTTTAAAAAATCAAGAAAAATAAATGTGATTATTCATGAAAATTAAACTATTTTTCTTGTTTTCAAATGTTCCTAACTCCTTCACAAGAAAATAAATTTAATCTCTGGTGAAGTGAAACGCATTCAGTGCGAACCACAACTTCTCTTCCAATGATAACAATCTCTTTTCGCAACAATTTCTTTCGATGAAATGTAGGTGAAAAATGGAAAGTAGGTTGAAATCTGTTAAAATTCTCTGATGAATAATTATGCAAAAATGAAAGACTAGGTACTTATTCTACATTTAACATTAAACTGAACATTTTTGTACTATTTTACAGTCTACTGAGCTAATGCAGGGACTGCACTATTAATCCTACGCATAATTCTCTCTGAAATTTTACAAAATCTGTATCACTGTTGACTTGTAACAGATTTTGCACATTTATTTTATTTTTAATTTAAAGTGCACATCCAGACTGCAATAAAAATCAAAATTGCACAGGCAACTGACCAAAAACCTTGATACATGATAGTATACAATTAAAATTATTATATTGTGCGTTTGTGTGAGTGTGTGTGTGGGTATATATGTTTTTAAAAATAAAAATGTTTGAATGTTATCTTTTTTCAGTTTTGAACTGCTTGATTCATTTTTTTATAGCTATCTTAGCTGACATTTTAAATAAAAATCATTGGAATGAGATATGTTTTTTGACATTGTCAGTTTTTAACACCTTTTATGTTACTTATTATATTCCAAGTTTTGACAAATTAAAATAAAAAATTGACATAATTTTGTCTCAAAATTCAGAAACTCAAGATTTATGCATTACCCTTTACGTAGATCATAAAAGAAAAAGAAGAAATTATTTTCATCTCTATTGAACAGACCTTGAAATTACAAATTATATATGTAATAATTTTAACACCTTTAATGCCAACTAATGTCATCACAGTAGTGAGGTTAATCAAATCTCATCAATTTAAAAAAAAGGAGTATGTGGGTGTCTTCAAACAATAATTACACAATTTATTCACTGATATAGCTGGTAATAAAATAATTGGTAACTTGATATTCCCATAATTACTCTTTTACTTTATTTCCATTATATAAAAAATTGCCAGAACAGCATGGCTGTAATTAAAACAATTTTTAATATAAAGCAATTTACCTCAATTTGAGAGATGTAATATTCACAAGATTTACTAATGGAAATAACATTATTCAAGGCACATGTTAAGGTAACATGACATAAGTACTATACATTTTAAAAATTATGATAATTTGATATATTTTAATTTCTAACAACTCACGGAAAATGAAGAGTTTGGTAATGATATAGAAAATGTTGTAAATGTTGCAAATATAGTAAATGATACCAATCTAAGAAACATTCCTCAGGCAAGAAAATTAAATTTTTATTTTTAGAAATGACATCTTGAAAGAAATGATTGAGCACACAAAATGCAAAAGTAACAGAAATAGATTAAAATAAATTAATTCTCAAAAGTACTGTTGTCCAATATTTATTTACCTGCTTTGAATCTCAATTCTATTAAATGTTAAAATTCATGCAGTGATCAATAATATGATTTGTATTTTACTGAAGAGTATTCATTACACTAATTTGTTCATAAGTTATATTTTTCAAAGTTAAGCACTTATTTGCTGACAGTCTTGCTCCATAAAGTACACAATAATTCATGTTGAGGAATTTATAACAAAGAAATTCCAAAGAAAAAAGCTGTTTACACTGACACAATGTCATCACACATATTAATCCTTTACTTTTAAACTGCAATAATAAAGATAATTTGTTTCTTGCATAAATATGTTGTCACTTCAGAAACTTCTTCATAAATATTCTTCACTTTTGTAGAACAACAAAATAATAGTTTAAAATATGTTTTGTAAATGATAACATTTTGATTTAATTCAATTTCATAAAAATTGGAAGTGCTTGTAAGCATATCAGAAAAAGAAAGATAAGGTGTTTCTATGCAATTTCACAAAGAATTATTGACGCAGGATGTGTATGTTGTGAAAATATCACTTTTCACACTAATGGATATAAATGCAAGTATTTATTTAGAGCACATAACCTTGACCTGCAGTGTATAGTTTTCTTAAAACTAAGTTTTTAAACCTTACCTCTTTTGGGTTTCTAAAAATTTGATTTTTATGACTTTGTCCCTTTTCACGTAAATTTTTATTCTCAAAAAGTACTCAAATTCTGAAAAAAAGATATTAATATGGAACTTCACAATTGTTTTATTGCAATCCAATGTAGTGTCACAAAGCAGCATATTCCACATAGTTTCTGCATCATTAATTCAGTACATTCATAAATAAATACTATAATTAGTATTTATTTAGAGTAGTTCATAATTTAATAATTATGAAGTTAATTTAATAATTTTGTAGTTCATAATTTAATAATTATGAACTTAACTAGAGAGTGCACAAAAGGGTTAATAATAATTCACTCTGCTGGCAACTATTTAACACTTGTGAGCTAAAAAACTGAAATGTTACAGAAACGAAAAAATTAGTAACAGAAATGGGAGATTAGTATTAGCAAGTACAGAGATTCTTCAATTTCATTCTCTTAAAAAGTTTTTTCTATAAAAAATTGTGAGAAGTTACAGACCAGCGACCCATTTGTCCAAAATGTTTGTGGTTTTTGGATATCCCCCCTCCTAAATTATACACACAAGTTAAATGGGTTGCATATTCTTATGGATACAGGGGCTAGAAACAATCTGTGCCTATATATGACTCACCAATCTAAGAATCATATTTAAAGTACACATGGTTATTAATGAAAACTTTTCTGTACAATAATTATTTATTGATAAATAACTATACAATAAATAATTTTATTATTTATAAATATAATAATTATATAATTTATAAATAAAATAAATATAATAAATAATTATATAACATATAGTTTCGAGCATGTGTCTTATCTGGGTTGTGTATATCCACAATTTCATCTTAGAGTGAGACACTGTTGCACTGCAATAGCAGGAATAGCTCCATTGCGTGTGCTCACGTCTCCTCAAGCACCGGACATGTAACGTATACGTGTACTTGCCCCTGATCACTAGGCAACTAGCCGTGCAATTGTGTACACATTCTAACGCAGAGAAATTTCGTATACCTGCCAAACATCAGTGCCAGACAACTAGCCTACCTCCCACCTGACGTACGTGGTTGTAATATTATTCCTTATTCACTTGTATGAAGCGAACCTGAATTCTACGGACAAACTACTGAAATGATTCCTGAGTGGAAATGACGCAAAAATGGTCCTGCAAGTTTATATCCCAAAATGCCTAATTTTGTTTTCATAAAAATAATTCAAAACACACCTTCTATTCCTAGACAGCAACGCATAGTGACACGGAGTTAATGCTGGTAATGGCGTTAGTGGAGCACTATATAGTGATCTGAAGCAAGAGAATGAATGATTCTAAATTGTAAAAAAAGTATACGTGAATTTTTACGCGATACGGCTCTTATACATGAATTTTTGGACATTCTCGCAGGAATCATATTTGACCTAATTGTAGTCTCCGGCTACTAATAATATACTTTCCTTCTAACTTCTAATTCTTCCAAACGTTCTATCCAATAGGAACCTAGATTAATTGAAATTTAAGAAAATAATTAAAATACCTCGTTTAAATCTTACACAGAATCTACCGCACCATCGACATGAATTGCAAAAATGACTGCTTCATTCTTCCCTTGCTCGTCATCTTCAGAATCCAATTTATGTGGCTCTTGTGACAATCGTAGTTCTTCCAATTTCCATTTTCCCATTTCAAAGATTCCTTTTGTGCTTAAAACAAGGAATTCTAACATCATCTAGTTCATTGCTAATTGTGGCCAACGAAGAAGATCAGAAAAATCTGCAATAAATTCAAGGCTAATTTATTTCATGATTGCTAGATCAACAAAAATATCTACTTTAACGTTGGTGATTTCATATGCCTAGCCACAATTGACATCTTCACTTTGTAACCCGGTTACGATTAGGTCGAATACGTTATGTTCATTCGTACGAGTATTCCTATTGCTTTCCACTCATAAGCTACTTCCCGAAGTTTGAAGGTAGAGTTCATGTTTGCCAGTATACGGGCGTAACTCCCAGGCATGCCTTCATAAGAGAAAAATCTGCAGCAGGGCTAATTCCAAAGCGAAGAAGGCGAAAGAGACGACCAAGACGATTGTAAGAAATGTTTCGGTAAGGATCAGGTAAGGATTCAGTATGTCCCAAAGCCTTTGATAATAGACAAGCAAAGAGTGTGAGAAGGAAAGAACAGCCCAGTGTTGTAAGACTCGTGCCAGGTTATAAACATACTGAACATACTTCATAGATTATTTTCATTCTGAAATTATTTTCTTTGCTAGCTTTAATTATCGCACATTAACATATTAAGTTTTGTTAACATAAAAACTATAACTTACTTACTCGATTACTACAACAGCAACTAGTTTCTAGTCTCTAAATACACCCACCCGTACAACTTGTGCTTAAGTGAAACGAATAGTTAATAGAAATCAATCCATTAAATAATAAAACATTTATCAAACTTGATTAAGCACTTGCAACGAAGTTACAACAGCATAGTGTCGTCAATTGTGATACGATCGAAATCTCTATGAATTTCAAATAAAGACCAAACACACGAATTCATCTATTTCTTTGAGAAAGTCGGATTCCTCTTCTTATCTAGGCCGTTAACGCAAGCACTCTATGATATGAAAGGTTTGAGGCGACTCCATTCATTCGGTATTCGGCAAACAGCGAGCAACTGCTCGCCGAATCCCGAGTAGTGTGGATGAGTTGCTTGCAATTTGCCGAGTGACGAACGTTCGGTGCTTACTGTATCCAACGCGTCCGTGTTTTGGACACAACAAAGGAAGAGAACATTCGCCAAGCACATCAGCTGCTCGGGATTGGACGACCAGTAGCTCGTTGCTCGGTAAATTTAAGGGGTCGGCGTAGTGTAAAGCCTAAGAAGGGACCAAAGTAGCACTACGGAAAACAACCGAACACAATTTAATTTCTTGATATTCAACCTCTCTACTGGATTGCGTCCCAGGTAATCGAAAGTAAATTTGCCATATAATCGAAGCGGCGGCGATGGTGTAACGGTTAGCGTATCGGACTGTTATACCCAAGTTTGCGGGTTCGAACCCGATCGAAGCCGTGGATTTTTAAGGGCAAAAAAATCCTTCGTACGCCTTCCTTCGGAGGGAAAGCCGGCTGTCCCATATTAGTAGATTTACTGCATGTAAAAGATCCTCAAGCCTAAATGACGCCTCTGAGCTAAATTCAAATCGCCTGCTTCGTCGCCCAAGTAATACCTTCTTTCTCCCATGGTTGGTGAAAGGAGCGTAGCGGAATTTGCGTGGTCAGACGGAAGAGCAGGCCTCATGGCCTGAGTCTCGCCACGTAAAATAAGGCAAAATTCAAGTATACATCAGAGAAGCATTCCCCCGCCACGACAGCTATTGTTACTCGTTTTCGTAATAGGTTTATGTTCACTGATGGCTCCTAAAATGTCATTTGTGACCACAAGTCACGTGGTGAACGTAAGCACATCACATAACTCAGTTTTAAAATATACATAATACTGATCACAAAAGTGATGTGAAATATACTGTTTGTAAAAATACTTGTCAGCACTCGTGCATGAAAACTAGTACTTATTTTCACAGTAAAGTGCATAGGGGATCAGCGGTGTGACCCCCCCCCCCCATGAAAAGTTCTGACGGGGTCCCTTAGCCTTGTCACAAAATATTTTATATCTGTAAATATGTTCAACTCCGTATTTTTACATTTTTAAGCTGATAATTTTGAGAATCATTCAGATACATATTAATTGGGGGAGAGGCTCTCCGCAATCCGCTCCTCTCCATCTGGCAACCATGTAAACGGTTCAACATAAAGTCAATAATTGTATTAATTTATTGTTTATTTTATTTATTTATTTAGTCAAAAACTGGATGTGACGTATAGGGGAGAAATCATCTGCGCACGCTTTCTTGAGTTTCAGAATCCCTTCCCAATAATTTAACTATTAATAGTTGAAAGATGAAAAAACAATAATAATAATAATAATAATAATAATAATAATAATAATAATAATAATAATTTAAAAAAGCGAGCGATTAACATTTCAAAAACTAGATATTGTCGTTGCCGAATTATAGAAAACTTATTTTTAACGGTAAACGAACGGATTTGATTTTTCTCTATTGCTAACAAAATAGAAACTCACCCTAAGCTCTACTACCACTACAAGCGAAAGGAAAGATCAACAAAACGTGCGCATAGTGAAGCTACATTTACGTCCAGAAGCGAATCAAGAGGCCACCTCAGCATTTGCGCAATGGATCAGGGAAACTGGACAAAAACACGATCGAGATGTGGTCATTGACCCGAAAGCTGAAGTACATTACTTCTTACAGGCATTTAAGTCTTTTAAAAAAAAATTATACAATGCAAATGTACACTAATTCATTATATTATATCTTGGTTTTGTTAAAGTAACCATTATTTTTCTGTTTGACAATCAGTATAGTCTCTAATTGTATAGAAACAGTTTTGTAGCAGAAAAGATTTTACTTTTAACTTAAATTTGTGTACCAACTTTAATTGTTTAATTTCATCTGGCAATGCCTTGTAAAATAACGTACATGTATTGTATGTGGATTTCTTGTAGTGAGCTGTTGATACTCACACTTGATGAACATGATTTCTACGTCGAGTGTTGGAACTATAAATATCAGTATTACATGAAAATGTTCCCACATATTTTCATGTAATACTGAGATTTATAGTTACAACACTCAACGTAGAAATCATGTTCATCAAGTGTTAGTATTGTATTATTAAAGTTATACTTACAATCTCCTTAGAGAATGTTTATTGATTTTCTAGTAAAATATGGCATACGTAACTAAAAAAAGTTCAATGGAATAAGGGTTGCAGAAATGCAGTTTGCCCCCCCCTCTTCTTTTAGACTGTGGACACCTATGGTATTGTGTTACTTTGCAATATGCGTACGGCACAGTCTACGATGTTGCCATTCGCGTTCCATCGCAATGTAACTTTTTCTAATCGATGAACAATGTAGGTAAGCACTAGTTTCCACGCATGAGTGGTGAAAATGGAATTTTGAGACAAGCATAAAGAGCAAGGCATGTCCTAATTTCAATTATTTCTCGTGCCGCACAATATTTTCTTGGGGCAATGAGATCGCAAGACGGAAGTGTCGACGCAACATGCAAGTGAGCCAATTGTAAACGAAGGAAGCAAGGAAGAAGCCTCAATTGGTATCATTGACGAGTACATGGACAGAACCTTCAGTTAAGTTAGTACATACTTGGCAGTCCGGCAGACGCCTTGTCATAGGCTGTTGCCAACGTTTCAGCCGACATTTGCGACCTTCACGGCGAAATGCATTTCTGGCCTAGGACGCGGCAACTCCCAGACAGCCAAGTGTCTCTGGGCTCCAGCCACTGAAGCCTACGCTTTCTTCAGTTGTTTCCAGCCAGGTACTAGATGTCATTCTGGTCCCTTTTGAGGGTATTGTAGGGAGCTCCGATTTCTTAAACCCTAACTCTTCAGGGATGAAGAACTTGAAATCGGAGATTAATATTTTTGAAATGATTTCGTCTTCAGTGCAGATTCACCCTTGATGTAATGTAGCTTGACACGCGTCATTGGTTACAAAATGTTTGTCTACTTTACTACTCGACAAATCCCTTCCTGCCAACTTTCTTTCATCCGGTGTTTGCCGTTGTTATTAGCTGCCTCCATCCAATCCCCTCGATAATTCAACACTCTTCCAAACCCAATGAGAATATATTTATATTTCGGGGCCTCGATCGTATGACCTTGAAAATAATATTTCCCCGGCAGAGGCTGTGCTCCGCTGGAATAGATTCTTGGAAGGGAGAACCATCGCAAGCTCCACATCCGATGAGGGAGGTACACCTCCTCCGAGAATAAAACATTCACTACACTAACAGGACAAAATGACCAAAGCAGTTGACGTGCCCGGAAAAATCAATCAAAATTACATCTCTACAGCTTACTGCGTTTTCTATCCGATTTTACTTTTCTCTACTGGACAATCATAATCTGCAATATATCGTAGGAAAGAGCATGCAGACTTGCGCCATTACCAACATTGATGATACAATTTCACGAGTCTCAAGGGAGATTTTTGAGATATTTCTAGCGCCTTTTTGTCAGTATGTGATATTGATCTCCCAAATAGCTACTTAAATGGACGTAATATTTATGTTACATATCAACAAAAAGCCTATGCGCATGCACACACACTCACGCACATACACACCTACACATGCATACACGCCCCCCGCCACACACCAAAAGCTATAAGAAAGAGAAGGTGAGCATTCATGGTCACCTACCCACAACTGTTTGACACCATTTATGTACTCAACTCAATAACATCAGCATAAAAGTTTAACTATGGAAGAATATCCTTCCACATTCTTTCATGGTTTAAAATATACTATTTAGAGAACATTTTAACAAACATTACGAAATGTTGGATTATGGTAGGTCATTCACCTTTTTTTTATATTATTATTGCTGATATGTTTAAAAAGGTGTGAATGTTTCTGAAAATGGATCATCTTGAGCTCACTTTTACTGAAAAACTTTTGAGATTTTTCAACCACCATTTGAAGCTGTTTTGCCCACAAATACATTACATCACAAAAGACACCTGCGATGTACATATTTCAATGCGCAAGAGGTTCAAAAACTGACCTGTACCAAGTTTTAGAAAAAATATTGGAGCATTTTTGAAAAATTGTTTAAGTGTTTTTTGAAAATTGGTCCAATTTCATTCAAAACACGTAAAATCTCACAATCTTTCTTCTTTTTTTTTTTTTTTTTTTTTTTTTTTTTTTTTTTTTTTTTTTTTTTTTTTTTTTTTTTTTTTTAAATGTACACAAATTCATTTACACTGCTAATATTGTTTGCACTAGGAACAAAATCTTTAGCTCCAATAATGGAGTTGAAGTTCAATAAAGAATTAAACTTTTCCAATTTTCAAACATATTTTGAAATTTTAAGGAAAATAGGACTTTTGCCAAACACACTTTTCTCTATTTGAGCACAAAATTCAAAAACAAATTTGGTGTCTTTTTTAAAAAATATAAAAAAATTAAGTATGAGCTTCACATAGAGTAGACCCAAAAATTAACATTTGTTTCAAAATCTGTTGAATTTTATCATCAATCAAATAATATCAGTTTTGGAAAAATCCTTTGCACAGTTTAGGTACTTCTTGTTCACAAATGGACATAGAGATGATTAAAAAAAATAATAATAATAAATCACTTTCTTGGTGCAGGGACACCGAAGTGTACTTCCAGCAAAATACTGAAATCTATTTATTGCAGCATTACAAACTTTTCTCTTCACAACTTATAGGAGAAAGTAATAGCACCACCCTTTTTATCCACCAATTTGGTTTGCCGATTATTGTTATCGTTATTGTTATTATTTTTTTCTTTCCCATCCATCTTTCCCAAGCAAGCAATATTTTTTATATATCTAAACTTCAGGCAAATAAATATCTTATAAGATGAGAGAAAACACAACTTTTTATCCAATTTCATAAACATTTCATTTTATTTCAAAAACTATCTAAAAAACAGTGTGAATGGAGATGTACCACTATTAAAATGTTTCCATAAAGGATCATTATTTCCATAGCAGTTGCACAGCATTTCAGAAATTTAATTTACTGATTTTTATCAACAGAGTAACTGGTAATATCAATAATGATAGTACTAAAATAGTTGCTGTCTCAATGCCGACTGATGAAATTAATGATGCTTATTAATGAAACAAATGTGATATGGACATCTTCATGAAACAAGTATCTCTTGCATCACTAGACATTATTCAAGAAGCGCAAAAGCAATATGAGTCATTATGTTCTATTCATTGTGTATCATTCAAACTTTTATCTGCGGTGATACCAAATAATTTTTTGTTTGTTTTGTTTTTTATTGGATACTTCTTCTATTATTTTACATTTAGGTCTTTGTTAAAATAGCAAAATTACCTATTTGTTTTGAATGACTTTCCTCTGTCTTTGAAAAGGAGCCATTATTTGCAAATGAGTATTAAAACAGTAAATATAACTGATATCTATGAAAATAAAATCCACTTTACCATTTAATAATTATTAATAAGAGGGCAACATTGAGAATTTTACTGTTATTATTATGAAATCTTTATGACAATAGTGATGTACTGAAGCTTCTCAAAGCATCCATTAGAGAGCGCCAGTCAAGAATAATCTTCATAGATAAAATGTATTATATTTCCTTACTGTTAAACCTTTTAAAATTAAATAATTATTATGTTTTCATGACTAACGTAGTGGGATACAAAAACCATTAATAATAGTTCCAGTTCAGAGGAAAAAAATTAAATATTAATAAAACTTAATTAATACTTTTGAACCACCTGACATATAAATATATAAACTCTTCCAGGTAATTACCACAATCCAAAAAAATTAAGACAGTGAGTTTTAAACAAGATTATTTGTATTCCAGAAAAATGCATAATTAACAACATTCATATAGAGAACTCAGGAAAGAGAAACTATTGACACGTTACTCATGAAAGAAAACATATACAATATAACCCAAATTAGATTCTCTGAAAAATGGACTAGAGACAACAGAACTTCAAACAACCTTTATGGCACTTTCTAAAACATATGAGCTAGCTGAATTACATACATTTCACAAATGCTACTTCACACATAACACACTGGAATATCATGTAAAGAAGCTTAACTACCACAATACAAATCCCATTATGAAACTAACTCATAGAAAAAGGTTCCTTCATCAATAAAATCTGTTCTGGTATGTGATGTTACAAGTAATGAATATATAAATGTAGAAGCATAGTAATCATCAGTGAAGCACATCTACAAATTGGAGTCTCATAAATGACTACAATATGCAAAATGCATTTACAATTTATTTACATCTCACAAACATGCTGCCAAATGTAAAATGGTGCTCACTACACTCCAAAGTAAAATTACATAGACAACAGGAAGTACCATTAAGCAATCTTAAATAACCAATCACCAAAAAGTTGGTAGAGTTGTATTCAACGATGATTACACTATTCCCCAAAAACGTCATATTTTTCTTGGTTGGTTGGTTGGTTGGTTGGTTGGTTGGTTGGTTGGTTGGTTGGTTGGTTGGTTGGTTGGTTGGTAGGAGCACAAGAGGAATGGCAATCAAGTGAAAATTATCACACAATAAATATGTATAATACAGATAAAATACCAATTTTGGATATCCTGAAAAAACATGGAAGTTCTTTAGAAACTTAAAAACAATACTAGAATAGAGAAGTTTGTCACCTCCTATTCCCTCCAACACAAATCAGTAATGGTAGTTTTCTTGTCTGGGCAAAAGGCACTACTGGTTATAATTATTGCATGCTTTTCTCACTTACCCAAAAAAATTAGTTTGCTTGGCAAAAGAAATGCTAAATAAGTAAGCTACTGTACGCTTGGGTCTCTTAGTTACATTTCACCCCATAAAGTTATACTACCTAGTGTTACAGTGTTAATATTGAAAGACAGACAAAAAATTAAAGTAAATCAGTACAATTCACCACCCAAAAATATCTCAAAACATTTAAACAAGTTTTAATTATATGACCAAAGAGTTTCAAACTACAAGTTAGATTTTGTCCTCAAAACTCTAGTTGCATTCTAGTCTATATTAAAAGAATGAAGAATTATTCATTAACTGCTCATACTTTAGAAGAAAAGGTTTCAAAATTTTGAAACTCTACCACAACTCATAGTATATTTATACCACAACTCATACAATCTTATCTTTATACTTTTCAGTACAAAATTAACTGCTCATTATTTGGAGCTAATAGATGTATCGACCCTCTGAGAAAGGACAGAAAATCACTTCAATGCTACAAATTCTTTAAACATTCATACAGTCAAGCTTAATAATTTTCACCACAATATGATATATGAATCTTCATAGGAAAAATACTTGATTATTGTACATTACAATCTGTTGCTTGAAGCAAAGATTTACATTTATAAAGGAAGAAGCACTTCACAAGCAAAGGATTGTGTGTCTTTGCCATTGGACAAGGCAAAACACACAAAATGTTTGTCAAGCAACTACAAATTCTGGAAGCATTTGCAAAAATATACATGGAGTTACTCCCAAGCAATTTCTATGAATTTGCTTAAATACACTGACAAATAAATTTTTATATCACATCTACAGGACTGATTATTTCTGGCCTGTTTCTCAAAACTTTCAACTCAAAATTTTCATAACCAACTATTTTAAACCACACCAAGTTTTTTCTAAATAACAACATAAAATTACAGTAATTACCATAAGGCTTTTCCAAGAGTAATGAAATGTACTGTAGGAACTCAATTTCACACAAAGTTCAAATTTATACAATTTCGCTTACAAATCTTATCCCCGAATTACTACAACAACTTTGAGAAAACAAGATGCATTTATTATATTTTGAAATATAAAAATTAAATAAGCAACAAACAGGAGACAATAATATTAGAGAAGTAAAAGGTTATGCAAATAAATCTATCAATAGTTGCGTTTCTTTACATTAGTACAAATCACTTGATTCATTTCATACCTTAACGAATACCAGAAGTAAATGTTATTAAATATTCTAACTTTAGAAATTAAGTTTCAGGACTAGAATTTACAATTAGCTAGTAGAATCCACAGCATTTATTACTGATTAATAGTATAAGAAATTAAGACAAAATAAAGAACAAATTTGATTAGCTGAATATTTACTTCCAATTCAAATGAAATTAAAAGATCTGTTCTGAATGAAAAACATACTGAATTACTTTGCATTAAATAATTTGATTCAATTTATCTATAGATGCAAATACTTATATTCCGCTGCTTCAAATTCCGTAGTTTGTCAAAATTGCAAAATCAGAATAAACAGAAATGAAATTTATTTCGAATAACATACTTTGTACATCAATTTCATTAGAACTTCTCAAATTTCAAAAGAAACCATTGCATTCTCAGTAGAAAATTGTTTACATCCTCTATAAATTGAACAGCTGGACCTTACAATCAAACAAAAACACCACTGTGAAGTAAATTGGAAGATAATTTGTAATTTCTTTTTTTTTTTATAAAGATATTACTACAAATATCTCACTAATGCAATTGTTTTTGACAATTATTAATTGTGAAAACATTGGGAAAAAACATTAACTTGAAATTCTCAAAATAGTATACAATACAAACTGATTTAATTACTTACTTTTGTGCCAAGATGAATAATCACATTGAAATACATCATTTTTCAGAATTACTTCAAAAACAGAACTGAAAACATGAGATAGATAGGGAATGCTGCAATTGGCAAAGCTACCTTAATTTGTAAGTCTGCAGAAGAAGAAAACAAGAGAGAACAATTAACATTTATTGTCTTGTAATAAGACTAGTAGTGAAGGCTTGCCTATTTACATATAAAAAACATCAAGTGAAAAATAAATATAATTCGTATCTTCAAATGAGTTGCTAAAGTAACAGCCTCCTCTTCGCTCCTTTTTCAATGAATTAACTTTTGATAAGAACGCAGACCCTGTAATTGTCAACCCAGAATAATCAGACAAGCAGGAACATTAAAAATACAAAAAGCATTTTTTTTTTTTTTTTTGCACAACATTTATAGGCAAAATACTCTTGGTGTTATGGTGTACATACATTTTTCTAGAAAAACATTAAGAGCAAAAAAGGTTATTACTTGGTCCAATGGTATATCTGGAATGACAATAACAAGATTTGACACTAATAAGTATAAAATCAATTAAGCATGATCCTACAGGCTGCAAATTTGTGAGCGATGTGAACCTTTCAACACTAAATAATTTCCGAAATCTTCCATGTTCCTTACCTTGCATATGTTACACCTACACACAGAATATTTCATTTATTCATTCCATATTTATTTTCACTGGGATCTGTTATAATAACTTGCTGCAATAAAGTTGTAAAAATACAAGGAAACCTTAAAAATAGTATCCCAATGGAAATTGTTTATTATCATGCATATACAAACACTCCACAAATACCAAGCATTTGAAAAATAAGATTTTCACCTGCACAACAAAGTAACTATTTTTATTCATTTGACTAATATCCAACAAACATTCAATCTCTTCTTTCAAACTTTACACACAACTTTGGAAATATAAAACTTACAACAGACATTTTCAAGTGATCAATGGAATTGTCTTGACATAGAAAAAAAAAATAGATCTCACCATTCATATTTGCACTATTCAAAACAGTCTTCTAGGTAAGTTCAATTATTTGGAGAACACTTCTGAGTCTCTGAATTTTCGTGTTCATGTTTGAAAGTGTTTTGTTTTCCATTCTTTATAAAAAGAAAATCCAATTTATTGTGAACTATACTGTCGTACCATATTGTCCCTTGTTTCCTATATGAAATGAACAAATAACCATGGATTTATTCCAGTTTATGGAACAGTATATTGCACCACATGCAATAAACCTACTCTCAAAGAAAGAAAAAGTTCTGGAGACAAAAAGTAAAGCAATGAATAAACAAATCAAAAAGACTGCATAGACATTTAACCAACTTCTTTTAGGAATCTACAGTGATTTCTATTTTTTAATCACCATTGCATACCATCCCCTATGTAAAACTATATTATCATTGATCTTGTATACCTTGAAACAAGCTACTTTCTAATAGTTTGTACACATAACCTGTATTTTGACTGACAGGTATAAGTAGATCCACTTTTTATTGTTATTTTTCTTAGAATCCAGAAACTAAGAAAAGGTTTTCAAAATACGAGCAATGTTTTTCAGTTTGCAATACTTTTCAGAATATTTCAAGTTTTCATTCTTTTGATTCGTTAAAATAAGTAGCTGAGCAAAAAATTAAATAAAAATAAAATGTTTCCATTATGTTCCAATACTTGTATAATAGGTTCAAATTACTAGTACATCCATTATCTTTGTCTACACCTTTTCTAAAAATTTCTCAAATTACATTAACAGATACTCGAACACAACCTTTTAGGCCCTAATTTATTTATTTTTTTGCTTTCACCTCTTCAAATAGCACCCAAACTATATAATTGACCTCAGAGAATCAAACTGAAACCTGTAATTGTTCTATAACAGCAATATTGCAACACGTAAATTTTGGGCTGCTTTTGCCTTTATATCTATAAAAGGACACTCATATGTAGATCTAATGCTCTACTGAAAGTCCTCTTGACCCTTAACTAAAAAGTATTATATGATTTACATATACAAGTGTTATATTGCAGAAGTACTGATCCAAATATGAAGACCAAGAAATATAAACAGAGAAGAGTGAAATTGGAATTGTATATCCCACCTTTTTGGAAATTAAATAAGCAGAAAATAAGTTGTAAATATTTTCTAATTGTTAGTGTTACATTACATTTTTGTGGTTATTATGTAGATACTGGCAATACATTCTGTAAAGGAAAAACTTTTATATTCTAAAAGCACACACAACTCAGAAGTGTGTATTCTAATGCTAATTGATATTGTTTTTATCTCTAAGTGTATTTTCTGTAATGTATCTTAGAAAGAAACAAAAAGAATAGCGACACAATTTCTGATCTCTTTTGATTCAGTGAACTATCTTCCAATAGGATGCATTGCTTATTTTCTCATTCAAGTACAGATTTGAAATTACTTTTTGTAATAAAATACATACTCTGGGCACCATCAAATTCTCTCAACCCCTTAACAACTTTTCTTCATTAATTTTGGATGCTTCTGGAATGAAGTTACAATTGAAGGTTTCGTTATTTAACATGACTGGTTTATTACTGTTTGTTTCATTACTTGCTTCTATTTAATGGACATTAAAAAAATTACACATTGTTACCACTGAAAAAATAGTAACTTGTAATCACAAAAGTGAAATATTTCAATGCAGAATATAATTTGTAACCATAACTCAAAAATAGTTGTGTTATAGAACCACAAGTTCAAAATGGAACATCCAATTTTTAAATAAATCTACCTTTTAATTTTGGAATACAATAGAACAAAAAAACTCAGAGCTGCATGATCAAAGCAATAATTCAAACACTTTGAACCCAGACACACTTGAACCTTCAGATTATACTTGCAGAAGACTTCCAAAAGAAGCAACAGATAAATGGTAGTTAAAACGTTTGAAATTGGTAACAACTAAAAATTATCACAAGAAACTGCAGCTGCAAAAATCCATGAACAATGCAATCTTACAGCAACCTTGGTTACAAGTTTATGGCTTTATTAATTAAGCCAACTAATTCTTAATACAGATAACTTCCCAAATTTCACTGCAAACTAGGTGCATATTGATTGTAAACAAGAGTCACTAAGAATGAAATACAAGAGGTTAAAGTTAGTACTCAGCTGTTTCAGGACTCAATCCCAAATATGGTAAATATTTATAAATTTTCAATGTAATATTTTTAATCACATTTATGGTATTAAAATTAAGTCTTTCATGGAGAAAACAATGATAAGCAGTTATCTTAAAATTCTTCAATGATTCATTATCATCGTAATCAATTCCCACAGTTTAGGAATGGTGTTTTTGTCCTTCAATAATTAAAACTAAAATATTCTCAATTCAAACAACATATCTTTAAGAGTCCACATTTACAAGTGTATCACTTATTTCTTGAGAAAAATTATTTACTACTACAGGACAACTCACAAAACAGACCCTATATAAAAATTCCAAACAAACAGAAATATTAAATATTTTACCAGAAATTAAAACATTGATCATTTTTGAAGTTTTACAAAATAGAGGAAAATGTATATCACCCTTTTATGAGTCATGGAGTTAAAGAATACTTCAATTTTGGTAACTGGTGAACAACATCAAATTTCCCATTTTCCTAGAAATTTAAAATACATTTTAATATTTTTGTATGCACTATATACAAAAGAATTTCAATGAACCACACATAACACATTATCAAATTGAAATATTTTGATACATATTCTAAAAGTATATAACTTATTAGAAATGATTGGAGGAAGATAAAGATCTGTGAATATTACTAAAATGATCATGAGGCAAAAGTGCTTTGAGTTCAATAAGAGGTCTCTAGGTGTTAGTGTAATCTGCACTATCTTTAAGGCAGTGGTGTGTCACTGCTTGTGTTCTATTTTATGTTCAAACTTGAATCAAAACAACCTGATTTACAGTCCATCTAAAACATACTCATTCATATGTTACACAATATTAGACTTCATGATTTACTATTTAATATTTATCATAACGATGGGTAGCCATTCCAGAATACAAAAACTTGTGCCACTTGATAAGTTGGAAAAAACATTCAAGAATTAAAGATAATAAATTTAAAGGTCTAAAAATTTAAAAGAAAATGAAAAATATAAAACAAAGACAAAAACTTCAAAAAGAGAACAAGAGCCAGATCTACATTTCTCATCACACAAATTCAGTCTGGGATGAAGGGCTACACATACAGAACAAAGAATAAACTCGAGTCTGGTGTGATGAGAATGAATGAAACCATTGAGCAAGACAAAAAACTTTACTGAAAAGAACTAGTTCCAACAAAGTTTAACAGCAATTTAGATTTTTGTTGTTCTACTTTAAATTATAATTTTGTATGGTAACAGTCTGAAGACCACTAAATGAAAAACTCCTGACAGTCTGGAAGATAGTTAATTAAGAAAATGCGTAACACAGCCAAAATCAAATAAATTGAAATTTAGTTCAGTTCAGTTTAGTTTAATTCTACTTTTCAAAAGTTCCGACTAAGTCCCTCTAACAACTGATGACAGCTAAGTCAATAAAGGAGCTCACATGTGCAGCCTCCATGTCGGGCATTGTTTATATTACATGGTATAGCTTGCATTTTCTCTCATTATGAACATTTGCTTAATTATCTAGCACATCTTATAATTCCAGTCTCAATCAACTTTCTCTCTGTTGCATAAGAGTCATTTTTCAAGTCAGAAAAACAGAATTTGGCTGCTTAACTAACAACTGTTGGCAACAAATTTCAGTCAAATATATCATGGTAACTGCAATAGGTTGCATGTAAAAAATTCACCTTTCTGTTTATTACACCATTGTGTTCAATCTATAGGACTGCAGCAGTTGCAATAGGTCATAAGACGACTGACTAATGAAAAACCGAATATCATGATTTTACATTTGTGAAAGCAACTGTCAAGACTGAGAGGAAGAGTGTTTTTCGTTCCTCCTGAAATTCGTACGTTTTTAATATAGATTGTAAAGCCCAAAGACAAATGGATGTGATGTTCCAGTTATCAGACTCCAGAACTACAACTAAGTGAGCTATCATGGAATCAGCTCTTAACCTCTAACCTCAGAAGTTTCTAGTATAGTACTTTCTAGTACTTTTTTTACCTCTGAATATTTTATTTTGTCCATGACTTTCTGTACTTGTCATCAATTCCGTAGATTTGACATACGACCTATTGCGGTTACCACAACGATATACTATTATGTGAATTACCATAACGCAAGAAGCTATTTACAGTTCACGTGGCTAGATCACTGATTATTTGCTAGATATTTGAAGCATACACCACATTAGGAACAAATTCCCATCCTCAAACCCTAATTGTCCATAACCATTCCAAGTTCACTGGAGCAATGTAATGGGGTTCTACTCTTTCCTCTCTGATTTCATTTTAACATTGTCATTCACTCCATTATCATCTCTTTGTATCTTAATTCTTCAATTTGATGACAAGTACAGAAAGTCATGGACAAAATAAAACATTCAGAGAAGAGAAAGGTGCAAGAAAGTACTATAATAGAAACTTCTGAGGTTAGAGGTTAAGAGCAGATTCCATGACAGGTCACCTAGTTCTAGTTCTGGAGTCTGATAACTGGATCACATCCATTTGTCTTTGGGCTTTGGAATCAATATTAAAAACTTTATCACAATATTAAGCAAGTTTTTAATATTCAGAACAAATTAATCTGTATTTGAAGATTTTTTTGCCTAAAATTTAATATTTGGACTTTTTTGGTACGCTCAGAAATAAACTAAATTCCCAAGTATTCACAATTTTGCCCTCAACTCATTGACCAAGAAAGCCAACATTTTAAGGATATATTGTCCATAAAGGACGTGTGAAGAATGAACAATATACGTGACTTATGATGGAAAGTCGACAAAAAATCTGGAATATTTTGAAACAACTTGTATTAATATTAACAAATGCATTTAGAATGTATAATTTTGAACTTCATACTTCAAGGAGAAAAAAAGTCGCTAAACCATTACCATATACATAGGAGTATAAGCAGAACTAAGCTACATGCACAAAAGCAGACCACCTTCATTTTTGGCTGAGCACTGAGTAACATGGTAAGAGATATATTATGTGTTGTATATCTGGTTTATGTTCCCTAGATGGTGAATTGACACTATTCACACTCCCTACTTCTCTAGGGAGGAATAATTTGTACCTACCCAATAAACAACAGTTTCACACAATTTCAATCACTTCACTAAACAATGTGTACTCTAGGAAAACAAATGACTTTTTGGTTTTCTATACGTATTGTTGTACCAAGACATTTACACTCTCCTTATTTTATCAACTGAACCAATTTTAGGAACCTCAGCTTGGAAACTTTAATCTTAACATGAACTCATTATTATTGCATTCTTGCTTAGAGAACTCAATAAAAATGTATTCCAAATATAAAATTGCATAAACTTCATATAAACAAATCTTATCGTGTTACTTTTTTATAGATCAGATCACAGGTACTAATAAACAATTTTTAATTATGCCAAATAGCTAAAACAGGACAATTTAACTAATCACATATTGAGACTTCATAAACAATTTCCATTGTAGCATCACAATTATCAATAAAAACATGCAATTACTTATTAGCATATTACAGTCTTTATATGATATTTTAAACTCATGTTCACATTACTTTGCCACATGAATTAAAAACAACTATATTATACATACAAATTGGAGTATAACAAACATTGTAAATATATAATTTCAATTATCAATTAAGACAGTGATACAGAAAGAAATCACAAGAATTTACATTTCCTGAGATAGAAATGATTACATAAACAATACCACAGGCACCCGCTATAAAAGCTACTATCCTTGGTAATCACAAAGTAATATTTGGTGTCGTTCTTTCAGGACCGAGTTGTTTTGATGCAAGGGCAGTCTCATAGCACCATGCGCCAGTAATAATTTTCTGTTTGCTGGGCTATCAGTCATAAAAAAAGCAATATCACAAAACAACTCGCTTCAGGTCACTCAAGGATTATAACATTAAGCATTTCTAATTTTCTTTCTCCTAACTCAATTACACACACATTGGAAAGCTTAAGTAAAATAGAAAAAAAGAAACAAATATAAAATAACAAGTGACGAATGGAAAATACAGAAGTATGTGCAACATATCTTAATTACAGAATTTCATGTGGCCAGTATTTATGTCCACATATCTGGAAATTAACTCATCAGTCAAGTTGTGGACTTACTATGGCTATGGTTTCCAAATTTAAAATATCAAAGTAATAATTTCATGGTAATTATCATCATAATAATAATAATAAAAACAGGTGCTATCTAACTTTATTATTTGAATGTGGACTTATGCAATTGATCATCTCTTTTTAAGTTGACATTGCCACATTTTCCATTTAATGTTGACATCTATGCTGGGAAAGTATTTCCCAGAAATAATGTGTACAATTCAACAATAATATATGATCATTGAAGTATTTCAAAATTCAATTTTGAAAGGAATACACAATCCATTATATAAGATTTTCATTTCAAAATATTACAAGTAGTCGAGCACACATTTTTACAATTTTAAGTTTGCTTCACAGTTCAATTAAGTCAACACAACAGGCACTGTCTCTAACCATATAAATTTAGACTGTCAATCATAGAATGTGCGAAAATTAGAATTTTCAATTCAAGCATTAGCAGTTTTACAAGGTGAGCATTAAACTGTATTTACAGGATTGTAGGTGAGAGAAAATGTAAAATTAGTAACACCATTACCTTTCTTCGTTCAGTTTATTTGTACAAGAACGATAAAAAACAAGATCTGTTTTTATATACCAAACAAAATTATAAATTCCATTTGTTACAGAAATCAAATACAGAACAGAATGCATTTGTAAAATTTATTTTAGCAGAATTGAAGTAACAAATAGATATATTTACAAGGAATTTACAATAAAATCGACAACAAAAAGTTTCATGTAGCATAAGAGCAGAGAAGCTACCCCATTCAAGTATTTTAAAAACACATTTGTTCATAGGGCACTATAAGTCTTCCTGCCTCGTTTAACTTATTGGAAATAATTGCAAATTGAAACACATATATACATATATATATATACACACAAAATAATCCAAAATTTTACATGCGAGAAATTTTGTAAAGAAAAACTCGCTCACATCCACATTGCTCATTCTTAATGTTTCTTTGCGTTTCAATCACTAACACCTTTTTTATGAAAGGTGTACTTTTCCAACAAAAAGATCTCTACCACCAAAAGTATATTCAGCTTGAACAAATTGCTAAAATACCAATCAAAAGATCCAAATTAATTTTTGTGAATGGCTGAATATCCTCCAACAAATCTTATAAATACATAACAAAATGGGATGTAAAAAATATACATCAATGTAATAATAAAGAAATACTCAGACAAAACTGCTACTTTGCAATGGAAGATAAATGATGATCTTCATAAAAGTTGGAAAATTTTAATTTTCGCACATTACTATTCCTTACTCTTACTTTCTTACTCTCAACCTACAGCTGCACAAGATGATCACTTGTCTATTGAAGTACAAGTCCAATCTGAAAATATAATTACATACAGAAATTAATTCCAGGTTTTATATAATTCAAGCTTTCACTTGCATAATTTGTATTTATAAGTGTCAATTCACACCTTTTAAGTAAGATATGGGTATTATAAATACCAATGTATATTGGTAATATAAATACCAATGTGCAAACTTGGTATTATAAATACTTGGTATTATTATAAATACCAAGTTTGCACATAACAATTCATCTAGAAATAAATAACAATAATTAACCTCTCATAAATATTTTTTCCTTCTAATTTTTGCAAAAATTGTATGAATTTTGATTTTTATATTTTATAGAACATTTAATATTTGGGTACTGTTGTTAATATTTTGTGAACTACTGTAATCTCAGTCTTTTATGGATTGCAGTACTTAGAGAATACATTTTCATGTACTGTACTTTTCCTTTATAGTTCGAGTATTCTGAAGCAACTCACTAACTGCTCTTGTTGGAAAGGGCATCACCTCAAAGTTCATAAGAGTAAACCATGTTTTTGATCAAATTATTCTTCATTCACAGCACATTTTTCATTAAATAAAGATTCAATGCACAATCACACAGAATTCTCATGCATAATAAACATATAACAGACACAGGACGGGAAAAAAAGAGAAAGAGAAAAAAAAAAAAAAAAAAGAAAAGGAAAAGAAAGAAAGAAAAGAAAAGATAGAAAGAGCAAATAAGAGACATGTTTTTCCAAAAATGAAGCTGAAACTACACCACATGTCAGCTCTCTACCCTAAAAAGCACAAACATTCAATATATGCACATTATGTTGTAGTCCAAACCCCATTTCTTCCTTCAATTTTAAGTTTTGATTGGCTTTTTCCTGCTAATTTTTATTTTTGAGTCTTTTCAACTGCTTAAAAACTAATTTATCAGTACAGTAATACCCAATGACTAGTTATCATCTACGATCGAAACATCATTGTCACTATTAGTGTACAGGAATCATTTTGTCTGTTAAATAAATTATTTAAAAATATCAATTACATAATCATATTAGTTACAATATTATCTGATAGTTTTGAGAATTAAATTTAGGATAATGGTATTCATTTTCAACACAGCTCAGTGGCTATTTGATGTTAATTTAAATAGAAACAGAGTGAAAACCTTTTCTTGTTTTTTTTCTATATGTATTTTAAAATTCTTTCCTGATAAAATTTGTCATTTCATACAATTTAATAATATAAAAGTAAAGAAGTAAAATTAATACAAAAGCAAGAATCAAGTACTCGTTACAAATCTGGGCAATTGTTTAATTTACCTACTAATTCCAATAATTACTTGATATAACTTAAGCAATAGTATAGACGCAAAATATATATTTCATTATCTTCAATGATCTCAGATGAGATTTTACTTGTTTTTATCTCTCTCTCTCTCTCTCTTCCAAGATGGCGATGCGATTGGATGCACAGTTGTATGCGTCTTTAGTAAAAATGTTCAATGCAAAATGATCAAGTATATAATAAGTGTAATAGTGTAAACTAAAAGCAGCAGGAAACTGCTGGAAGTCTCCAACATTTAATTTCAACTTTAAAAATCTTAAGAAGATGCAAGAGGAAAACATAAGCTCTGTGCTCATACAGGCAACAAAAATGGCAGCTTCTCGAACGATAGATGCATGCATTTGATAAACTGAATTTAAGTGGTGTTTTGAAAACCACCTTTTTTTTTTTTTTTTTTTTTTTTTCCCTTCTTCCAGGTATTGTTGTCAGACCCAAAGACTTGACACATGTCTCTTTATGTACGTGGATGCAATGAATCTGAAACTGAAGTCAGAATTGAACCACCACCCTCCAGTTTTTTTAAATCACAAAAAAATACCCACAAATTTACAATCTACAATTTCAGAGTGGTTTTAAAAAAACACTGGAAGGTGGTGGCACAATTTTGGCTTCAGTTTCGGATTCAGCGCATCAACATACATTGTGTGTCAAGTCTTTGGGTCAGAACTTTTTTTTTTTGTCTGTGCCTGTGTTATAAATGATAATATCTACACATCTGGGTTTTCACTGAAGATGGCCTAGGGATGAATAAAATTAAAAAAAATAATTTTGTGAACTGCAATTCAATGGCTCAATTTTGTAGAGTAGCACATAAAAGTGGAGGAGTTGTCATCTATGCAAAAGAGGGTGCAAAATATGAAGAAATTAACTGGATTAGTAAGCATAGTTTAGAAATGTTATTTGAAGTTGTCAGTGTTAAATTATTATCAGATAGGGAAAATATCAAAATATTGAGAATTTATCAAACACCAAAATATGATGTTAATGATTTCATTGTCAAACTTGAAGAATTACCAGCAAAGCTTGGAAAGAGCAAGGGTAAAATAGTGCATTAGGGGATATAAATATCGATAGGGGGAACAAAATTCTAATGACCTAATAACAGGATTTAATCTATGAGATATAGTACTTGGGCCCATTAGAATTCACTGAACATTCCAATACATCCATTGATCACATCATAACAAACGGCAATGAAAATCAGTATACAGTGCATAAATGAAACTTTTCATCTATTTTATTACACTGGACAGATCATAAAAATACATAATTTCAATTATATAACTGAGGAACCTAAATTCTGCTATGTAAGAGATACTAGGGAAACTAAATTGTGTCAATTAAAAGAAATAATCCAAAATGAAAAATGGTCGGAACTATATTCTGAACAAAATTCTAATAAAAAAAAACGGGAATTATTTAATCAAGTATTTAATAATCATCTACATACTTCATGTCCAGTAACTAGGAGAAAGATAAATAAAATTAATGGGAATTATAAAAACAAATGCCCTACAGAAGTGATTAAACTTAGAGAAAATATGAAAGTATATTATATATTTTATAATGATACTAAATTACAATGCTTTAAAATACAATACAAAAACTATAAAATACTTTACCAAAACAAAATAACAAATTATAAAAATTACTTGCTCAATAAGAAACTAAATACTACAACAAATACATCAAAAATGATGTGGGACATTGTAAAAAACAAAAAAACAAAACAAAACAAAAAAAAGATAACAAGAAAACAAACATCAAAACATACACTGTTAAAAAAATAACCAAACACTATATTTGTAAAGCCTTCTGACACTACATAGATCAATCAACTAATTTACACTTTTAATTGTAGCAAATCCTCTGGGTGGGATGGAATATAGTGTTTAATACTTAAGAAATGCAAATGTGGCTTCCTAGAGATACTAGAGCACCTAATAAATAGCTCACTAAATGATGGAAAATATCCCGGATATTCTAAAAATTAGTGTAGTGAGACCCCTTTATAAGAAACGAAATGTAATTGATATAAATAATTATCGACCCATCACACTCGCATCAACTTTTGCTAAAGATTTTGAAAAAGTTATATCAAAAAGAATTTATAATTTTATGGAATTAACAATGTTTTTGTAAAACATGAAAATGGATTCAGAACAGGCAAGTCAACTGTTACAGCAGCTTATGATTTTATAAATGAAGTATTTTATTAGCATGAAAATAATCTACACACAGCAAGTATTTTTAGAGATCTCTCAAAGACTTTTGATACAGTGCCCCACAACTTACTTCTTCAAAAAATGGAAAGTTTGGGGCTGAGAGGAGGTATAAATGAACTCTTGCAATCATACCTAATAACTCATAAGCAATGTACAGAAATTTTTTGGGAACTTGAACATTCAGTTCATAAAATAGTCAAACTTTAATACAGCAATTTCAGGCATTCCATATGGATCAGTATTTGGTCCTCTACTTTTTCTATTCTATGTAAATCACTTTCCTAAGACTAGAGATTATAAATTAATATCATAAGCATATGACACCTCAGTTGTTAGTAACGCTTAAGACTGAATTACACAAGATGAAAAAAATGATAAAATCAATGGAACATATATCTTGCTACATAGACATGAATAATTTAATCTTAAATACTGAAAAAAAATGTAATGTACTTAATTTATCAAATTCTAAGATTTCAAATAACTATACTCATGTTGAAGTAAAAAATGAAACTATAAAACAAACTGAATGCCACAAATCTCTTGGAATATATAATGATGAAAGCCTAACTTTCAATAACATATTAATGAAGTAATAAAATAAGCTCTAATATCTTCTTATTAACATATTTTCGGAAATGCATGACTAAACATTAACATTCTATAAAAAAAGAGCCCTGAGATGCATTTTCAAACTGAAACCTACACTGTCGTATAAGAATTACAACATCACACACATCATGACTGTAATACCTCTTTATGCCTATAAAATCATTACTCTCTTTAGAAATAAATCCAGCTCACATTCATTCGTAAAACTGAATTGTAAATTTATAACACTAGAGGCAAAGAGAACTATCACAGGATATTTACATCTAGAGCCTCAATAAATAAAAGTCCCAACACAGAGCCAGCTTATTATATATTAAACTTTCTAAAAATATTAAAGATGTATGTGAAGAAAAGAAATTCAATGACTTTAATAGGAATTGCCCTATAAATTAAAAGAACTAATAGAATATGTAATAGAAAATGTATTAATTTTATAAATTATTTTTTATGTATGTGTCTTAAGTACTTTATGTATTTTCGATATATTCTCGATGATGCTTGAAACTTATCACTGTATAAGTCTACCAGCAAATAAAAAATTATTATCATTATCATCATCTTCGCATTGGATAGATTAAGAAAAATTATGTCAGGCAAGAACAAGCATCAGATGATCAGACACTGTTCTTTCACCTTCCAAGCTGTAATAGAACACACTGCTGATAATAAAATACAGTTATCAACCATTCCCTTTTCTCCAGACTACATCAGATTCTTTGGCACCAATTCCTTCTGTGAGAGACACAAAGGTTCAAAACACTTAGTACCTCACATTGTCAGCTCTCTGATTTCAACATGAAAAGACAAAATTAACAATATTTGCTTAACAAATAAAAACTGTGCCAAAATATAGCTTGCCAATGTTATATAAGGAACAATTTTATTTTATAATTGTCTAAAAAAATTTCTAACTTGAATGGTTCTAAAATCTTATCTCTAATTTTTCTCCAAGTGGACACCCTTTCAAGATAATTTGCAAAAGTTGTAAAGAAATTTTTTCTTGATATGGTAAAATATGATAGAGAGGTAATTTGAACAAATTGCAGTTATTTAAAGGAAGAAGGAAAGCATCTAGGACCATTATGACATTTTGTCCATTATTCTACTCTTAAACAAATTTTGCACATTTCAATTATATAACCTCAGAGTGTAACAACATTTACGTAAAATTAAGTAACAACAAATGTCATTCAATGCTTTACCTTATTAGGTTGAATGGCTGGGCATCTCCAATTGTAAAGGTAATATTGCAGGTTTCCATCACCAATACCAAACTTAAGCTTCAAGAGGAACTCTTTATTTTCCATGAGGTCCAATGCGTTGAAGACATCAAAACCATTCTACCAATCAATAAGGAATTAATTTTTTCATTTATCCAAGTAATACGCATTATACACAAGAATTTTTAACTCACATTTTTAGCAGAAACTAAAGTGTCGCCCATCAAATCCAACCAACTTGTTTTTGAAGCAACATTATAAAATGCATAAGCTGCTTTGAGAGTTTTGTGGACAGGGTGATGCATTATGGTAGATGGTAACGTGTAGTAACTAACAAAGTCTGTAAAAAAATAATGCGTTGTAATAAATGAAAAACTTGTGGCCAATTTGCACATTCACTTCAACATTACTTCAATATGTACCTGTCAGATCAGTTCCATTGTCAACAACAAAACTATCCACAATGCCTACTTGTGGCAAGAACCAATGCCGGAAGTCTTCATCAGAAAAGACTGGAGCTAAATCAAACCTCTTCAAATACTAAAAAAATATAAAAATAAACCAATGATCTAATCACAACACCAAATGTACAAATGAATTTTGTTCAGTACCTCTTCTAATAATTTATGTGCACGTGGCAAGTCAGCAGCAGTCATCTTCCTAAAACCAGGAGTTTTTGTTGATTCTGGTAATTTGTACAATTTTAATGTACGCTGCATAGTCATATTCCGACTCAAATGTGAGAATTTAACTTCAATTAACTTCTTTGGGTTTAATGACCTATGCCAATATCTAATGAAAAAGTAACACAAAACCAAACATCAGTAATAATTTCATCCCCTGTAAATATTCATGAGTGCTCCTTAAAGGAGCTGTAGAATAATAATTCATTAAAGTGATGGATTAGCAGCACATTAAAACAGGCAACAAACTGTAGTTTAGTGCTTTTCAAGTATCACACACACTTTATGCTGTTTACCAACATTAAAAATCACTCCTCCTAATAACACAAGTTTTAATGGTTATGTATATGGTTATATTATTACTTAGCCATTACAGCTATTATACTATTATATCTGTTGAGAATATGAAAAGGAAACATTAACCCAGAAATGCAATGTAAAGTAATTTGATAGAAAGAGAATTTTATGAGACATGAGAAATAATGAGATAGAAAATATAATTTTTGCAATTCTCATGATTTTAAAAGGATAGTCTTAATATTTTTTTATGCTTAAAACTATACCTGCACGTTCCAACAGGCTTTGGTAAAACAACACCTGCAGTGTAGACTGCTTGAAAAATGCCAGTCAAATTGACACGACGTGTTATTTCTCGGATAAGAACGGGAGCAACTCTTTTTGATCGCAGTTTCTTGTGCACACACAGGAAGTTTATTTCCACCATCTTCTTTGTCCTATTTAACAAGGAAAGGTTCACATTAACGTATACATTTTTATGAGATTTGTGAATCAAAAATACATTACAAATCAAAATGATAATTCATTAGTAAAAGTTGAATAACTTTACTACACATTCACTCAAAATATATTACAGTTATTGCTCTGACAAAAAATATTGTCTTTCCAATAATTTGATGTGGAGAACAAGACTCAAACCAACAATAAATTCACAAAATCTAGCATGATATACATTCAACATTATTAATACAATTACTTTACATAACAAGGCACAATATCTTCTCTTAAACTTTTATTGAGAAAAGACATTCCTATCTCTATAAATTAAAATAATAATAATAATAACAATAATAATAACAACAATAATAACAATAATAATAACAATAATAATAATAAAAACCACCACCATCACCAAAACATTTATCATATTAGAACATTCCTTACAACTTCATTTATACAGTTTAAAATATTAGTATTTCGCTTTCAATTCTTTAACAAACTTATCAGCAACTTTGTCACACATCAAGGTCTTATTATTTGGTATGTTCAATGGGTCAATAAATTCAACATAAATTGTACAGTGGAATACAACCTTCCCAGGTGATAAAAGATAACTGACGAACAGAAGTGACCAGATAGAATAGCTGGTTTTCTACAATACACTATCAGTATCTCTCAGTATATGTTTTAAGTATATCTCAGCTACCAGTATAAGTTTTAAGTATCAAATACCATAAACCACACCACTAACTACTAAGAGGAATATTCAAGGACCTACAGCAAGTTATCTTTTTTTTTAAATATCCACCACCCATAAATTACAGTTTAACAATGCAATGCATTTGCACATGTTCCTACCTTTAAGATAAAAAGCAAAAATGTATATCCTCCACCTTACTGACATCTCAATGCTTCTAACTGTTAAGCCATTTTCCAATGGTTTGTATTTTCAATTTCCTTATTGAGAACTGGATCATAAATATCACATTTCAGATTTTTCGTTCAGGGAAAATTAAAAGCATATCTCAAATTAATGTATTGAAACATTCTCATAACTTCATAGCATTACATTAAACAAGACATGACTTCAATAATACTCACAACGTAATTGCTAAAAGGATATTTTACTGTTTGTAATGTCTTATAAGCGATTATACTTACTGGTTGTATATTCTCAATGTTGCTGGAATGGCACTTATGAAACCAACAAGACGATTGCTTTTTATTACTCGAACTCCACAATGCCAATCTCTTCTCCATCCAGGAGGTTGCAGAGCCCTATTAAGATAATAAAAACAAAACATTACAACACAAATACCTTAATATAGTTCAGCATTATTGTAAACCTCAATTGTAGAATACATTAAGGAGAAATTTATTCATTTGCACTATATTTTTACAGTAATATTTGCACTACATATTTACAGTAAATTCAAGTTACTCCATTCTTGAATTAAAAATAATTTATTATTCAATACTTATAGTTAAAAATTAAATTCTCATAAATTAATTTCACCATTTGAATATTTCAGAATTGGGAAAATTTTATCTAAACGAAACCTAATTCAGTTCCTCCAACATTGGAAAAAGGACAAATAAAATATACAGTGTGTAGTTTACGAGTTGCAAACATAAATGAAAATCTAGTAATAAAAGAAATAACCATTATAGCATAATTAAAAATTGAATTAAGTTTCACCCCTTTCCTCTAAATTTTTTAACTCCAGAAGAATAATCAGTTGAAATTTCTAGAGTTCACTTTTGAGCACAAATTTCTTGTTACATTCTGCAACTTTTTATTCGTAATTTAACTATTGATAAAGGGGAGAGGGAGGCTTTCCGGAGCTCAAGAAAACTACCATGTATAATACCTATTTTACAATGCAATAAGATACTAAACTATGATCAACATCCTAAAAGAGTAATTCTTTTTAACTCTTTAGTAAATAAAATCATTCATGATATAAAACTTCTAACAATCTATCCACAGAAGTCGTTTTCTTGTATCACCCATTTCCCTAGAAAATAAACAATATTCAAACGTAAATAATACTCTAAAGAATATTGTGATGTGAGTGTAGTTGACATGTCAACTACACTCATAATATGCAACTACAAATGAAGTTCAATTACTTTCAGTGCCTTCACATCACAAAAGAAGGAGAACAGAAAGAGGAGCAGAAAAAGAATAAAGAAAAAAGAAGCAAAGTAAGAACCTCTAACCCAACAACATTCTTTAGTAGAGTATGCATGACATATCAGTCCTCTACCTTTTTTAAAGCACAAGCAACCATGCACTATTTAATGGTTGTCAAGGGCTGATATCTCATGTGAACTTTACCAATAACTAGAATGTAAGAATCTTCAGGAAAAAAATAAAAACAGATTAATTAAAATTTTATCTAGTACATTACTATGCATAATTAATGTCAACAAATATTAAGAGGGTTTTATTTGGTTTCATTGGAAAATATAAAATTTCTTTATTCTGATTGCTGGTTTTAGTTAGTGCAAAATATTGTGTACTGTCCAACATTGTAATGTAAAATTTTTTAAATTTCTTTTCAAGTTTCCTACAGTATATTGTGTTTTAATGGAAATGTTATTCAAACTTAAGCTAGCAATATTAATTATCAAAAACATCAGCAGTCATACAGGCATGAATGACATTTCCAATCAAAATTTGGAGTTCCTTTGAGGTTGCTAATACATTTCCCACTTGTACATTAAAAACAACAAAAGTATGAATCAATCTTACCATATTAATGTATATTCAATCCATCTTATCACAAAATTATAATTTTTTTGTGACTACCGATCCTGTCTATTTACACTTCTAATCTACAAGTTGTTTATGAATTTGTAATCAGAGATTATATTGCAACCTGATGAAAACTCAAAACTCGAGCCAAAATGTTCATTGTACCACATGTAGAATCAGTACGAGATATATTATTACACCTACATCTGCCAACATTTTTGGTTGTTAATATTGTCATTTTATTGAACAATGTAATGTAAAATGCAAAATAATTCAAATTTCACTCATAGGCTACCTTGAAAGAGTAATCACTATGTAGTTCTAAGAAAAGTTTTAAAATATTCCAACTCTCCAATAATTTGCCTTCTAATGAAAAACTAGACCCCATTCTACAATATACAGTGCTGATTCTTTAATCTGTTAACATCTACCTAACTTGTGCATATGGTGTTTGTGATCTTCTACTGAAGCAGTATTGTAATGATGAAAGCATGGGTATGCAGGAGGAAATTCATATCAAAATAAAATTGAAGTCAGACAGATCATTAAGAAAAAAACTACTGATAATTTCTTTAATAAGAAGTGAAAGTAATACTCTATTCTTTGGAGTAAATAACATGTATATTGCATTACATAACCAATACACAATTCAATAGTAATCTCAATTCATTTCACTATCTGTAGCTTCATGTTCACTGGATAACATGTGTGAAAAATAGATTTTGCTTTCTTATCAATTGCCACAACAAAAAGGTTGTTTTTTTTTTTTTTCAGTCCATTAACAGGCAATTTACTTCATAGATTCTGTAACTCTGTCACACATCATGGCTGTTCAGTTCAGAAATCAAAACAGAATTGCCAGAAATCTAAGCAATACATTCATCTCTTTTCTTTTACATTTTTGTATTTGAAGATGTTCTACGTAATATTCATCAATTAACAAATAAAAATGATATCCTCTTAAAAGTGAGTTTAAAAATAGTACCTAAAATATTGCGAAAAATAAAATTCTGTTGTATGCAATACCACCTTTCCAGCCTAAACTCTAGCAAAATAATTTTTCTTGTGACAAAGTAATTTCAAAACATTGAAAAGTTTTGACAAAGTATACTTTTGATCATAAACAAACGTTTTTGTTTATTTACAGGATAATGGTCAGTATAAAAAACATTTCTTACCATTTCAAAAATGCAGGAGGATAATCAAATCTGAACATAGAATCATCGTCTTCAACATAATTCTCATTCAGAAGCATGTACAATTCCTTCAAAACAAGTGGTTCATCAAGATTTAAAGTGTCCCACTTAAAGCCATCAGGAAGAGAATAAGGTTCTTGTCTGATTTCTGACAATGCTTTGTCTGGTTCAATGGGCTCATTACATGTTATCTTCTCATCTACAGAGCAAAATATTCAAGAAAGTATCACAGGACATGTAGACATTCATCAGGACAGAATTTTAAGGCAATTTCGAGACTTTCTTCTCGATATAAATAGCTGACCAATTAAAATTCTGTCACCTTATTTCAGAAAACATCCCATTTTATTTGCAAGAAATAATTAGAAAATAATGGTTAGATAATGAAAATGAAATGATTAGGAGTACGTCATCTAAATAAGTGCATTAAATTATGCACACAGTAAATTACAATGTTTACCATATTATGCACACAATTAGGCAAAACGAACCCCAGACCTGCTTAGCCACAAAAACAAGAACAGGGTGGTCAGTGATATGACTTTTTGGAATTCAAGACATTTTTCAAGATCTGGTGTGCAATAAATTCCAACTCGAATAATTTATCATATCTCATGCTAGGGAATTTGAAATCAAATAAATAATAGCACTATCAAGATGTACTTGGCAGGTAAATAAATTCAAAGAGGCAAAATTACAAATGGTAAAAAAATACAGGTTTTCAAACAAATCTCCCAGGTTTCTCCTGGAATCTATTTGTTTTTCAAGATTTTTAGTTTCACTGGCCACCCTGAAAAACTATTATACAGCTTCCCATGCAACACACATATCACATTGTCTTTATGCTATGACATCATTTCACACCAAAAATGATTCTCAGAATTGAATACAATAGGCAGAACAGCAATGGCAGTCCACTGCACAATTCTCCTAGTTTGTTACAATTTATGTTTGTCTCAACTACTCCAATTCCACTCTTGCCCTACTATATTACTACCTTAAACTTGAAAGGTTCTCTGGCTATTCATGTCAAAAATTCAATGTATACCTTTCTTAAGAAGTACAAATTCAACACTACAGGGTGTTGTAGTGTTACAAAAATGAAGAATTTTATATTGTAATGAATTCATTTGTTCTTTTGTACGTCACAACAATGAGTAGTACTAGGAAAACTTAATTAAACGAATACAAAAATTAAAATACGGGCTGCGCACACTGATTATATCAGTACTGAAATTCATACAAATACAATGTCTTCAAAAATTTTCATCTCTCTTTCAAAAATGTACATTTTAACTGATGTGAATCATTCATATAATTATCATAGAATTACAAGAAAATATTTTCAGAAAAAATGGATTTCGGATAATGTATCAATACACTAGCTAAAACATACTTGAGCCCACGAAATGAATCAGATTTATTGCCAAGTATAATAAATAAAGAAATTTGGAAGAGTCTAACAAATAGACAGTACAATCAGTCAAACATAGAAAGAAATCAAACTATTTAATACACAAGATTGATAAAATATTATATTTGAAAAATCTTCAGAATTCAGTTTAACTACAATGAACTTTCTATAGCAACTAATACAAAAGCAGCAATAATGGAGTAACAAAGATATCAGATTGTTATTTGTCCATTTCTCTTACACCATTGAACAAATATGCTAATCTAATACGAATATACTAAACGTTCAATAATTACAGCAAAATAACATATCTGAACCAAATATAATTAACTACTCGTAGATTACAACAGTCATTAATAAAATTACGGATCATTGTTACATTAGTCAGAAAATAAAAAATTCCTCTCGAAAGTTTTATGAGTACACAGGAAAATTACTTGTAAGCTATTATATTCTACTTGCATGATATAATCTCACATTCTATGCCAAAATAAAATTTTTAATTAAAAACAGATGAATTTAAAATTAAATTGAAGTGATCAAATTAATAACCACAATAATATATTATCTTTTATTGTATTTTATTTTGAATTTGTTCATTTATACTTTGATACTTCATGTGCCATTTTATACTTGCATTCATCTGTTAGTACAGGGTTGTCTAATTGACAGCCTGCGGTGCCATTTATTGTGGCCCCCAAAAGATTATTAGTAATGTTACTTTCATCCATGCCGGGCAAGAACATTGTGCACCTAGCGCACACGCCCTGAGGGAGTCAACACTCCCTTAATGTAAAAAATAGTTAAGTTATTTTTTAAGTATTTTTTAGTGAATTCAGAAATTCAAAATCCCAATGTTCCACTGTGTTATACCATGCATGATGCGTCACGTGTTACCATGCATGATACGACCTGATATCACTCATGGTTCCATTCTACACCCCTCCCCCCGTATCAGAACAGCTGCGCAAAATGCCGAGCTCAATAACATGAGGAAGTCAGGTGTGGGTCACCCGAATAATGAAAATATGGCCCGCAACTGTATTAAAGGTTTTAAATGTGGCCTTGGAACTTGGACACCCATGTTAGTAGTTTATTTTGAAACACATTTTGAAATTTTTTTCTCGCTTTCTATTTCATACATCAAGTATTCTTTTCTCAAGCAAAATTTATTTAGTACATCTCAAACAATGTAAGGTTGGCATGGTTCAAGAAACCAGGACACATCATTCACCACACAAAGTACAAAAATAAATGGAGGTATCAAAACAAACATAACAGCTATAATACATACCCATTTTTGGAACAGGTTGGGTGTTCCAAAACTGGTACTGCTTCTGCAATGCTTCTTCAGTTGTCTTTGCTGGTTTTTGTTGAAATGACAGAACCTCCATTGCTTTACGAATATCCTAAATAGCAATATCAATATAATTAAGTCAAAACAACACCTGTAATTATTTCAATAATTCTTTTCAGACAAAGAAAACTTAAATTTCACAAAATTAAAAATACATGCACTCCTTTCATTAAATGATACTAACTTGTATTGAGATGTTACAGCCTCCTTGCATATCTTCATCCATAACATTTTCCAGACCCTTTTCCCCACCATTTCCATCTTTGTTGCTGCCATTTCCGAGGTTCGCTAGCTCTCCACTGCTTCCAACATTATTCTTTTTGCGCCTGTTCCTCTTTTTGGCTGAACTTAAAAAATAATGGGAGAGTTTTTAAAGCACTATAAATTAGCCACATTCTACTACAATTCAAATCAAAAAGCATCAAGCTAAAACCTAAACAGTTGAATCTCCATAAATAATTTTCCTTCATAGTTTTATTCCTTACACACACGAACTTTCTTAAACAATTTTGGGATATAATTTATTTAATTGTTCAGTTCAGTTCATTATAAACAATACCTCCTTTCAGAGTTACATTGCGGATTCAGACTTTTTCTACAAATTTCATCTTACACATACATTCTTTACTCTATCTTTCTTTCTTCTCACATTTACTTCCTCTACCCCATTCTCCATTCCTCTCTTCTTTTCTTAACTAAATTATTTAATGGTACTATTCAATAATTTCTCAGCACTCTCACAATACATTCATTCCAAGCCAACCATTCTGATAGTGTACATGATCAACTACCTCAATCTGAAAAAAGCACAACTATCATGAATTAAAACATTATGTTCTGTACAAGTTAGATGACACACCAATCACAATACCAAATCAAATAAACTGTGAATGTGTGCATTGCGTGCTGAACACCTGGTTTTCTCTGATAAATCACTTCAAATTTCACACACACTAAGTGCAAATTCTTACATTTCAGAAAGTCAACAGTATTGTATTGATGCTTGATGCCTGCAACAATTGCAGCATTTATTAACAATATTACAGAGAAAAGAAATGGATGTGCTATGCAGAGTTTACATACCATTAGAATAATTAATATTTTATATTAATAACAAAACAATTACTAATTTAAGTAATAATTTTTCAAAGTAATAAATAAACATTTACTATTTGAAATTATAATTCTAATTACTATTTTATGTAATAATTGAATTTAACTTTTCACTCATATCTTGATCAATAATTAAACATAGTAATTAATAAACAAAATAATAAGAAACTATTAGAAAATGCCCATGTACATTCTTAAACACCCAAATTTACTGAATGTTTACATTTTCTCAATTTCACTTCAACACACACAAATTTACTTTCAGAGACAGATGTGATTTTACAACTTGAACTTTCATAACAACAATTCCACATTGCAAATCCGCTTGAAAATAGTGAGTAGTAGCAATTTATAAGACATGTATTAAAATTTACAAGCAGAAATCATCTGTTCTTATCAGTAATATTATTCTAGAACCTAACCACAAACGGGACCAACAAACATACACATCTTTTCAATCGATTTGTTTTGTTATATTTTGAAAGTTATTTGGAAAATTGTGCTATTATAGTTACCTTTTCGTTTTTGAATCTTTAACATATTTATCTTGTTTCTTTAAATCATTTTCAATTACTTCGCTTTCATCACCCATTTTAATTAATCACTTAAATGAAGTCAAATAAAATGATACGAAAAACTCTCAGTTTACAATTGACATCCGAAAACAGAAATTAGCATTTGTCACACTCCAATAATACGTTTGTCATTGAATATGACAAATGCCGCAACGTACTAAATATTTTGTTGAACCATTACTATCACAAAATGCAGAGATCGGCCATGCTTACTTCCAGGTATACCACAATCATCACACTATAGAAATGTAAATTGACGTTGCCAATATATCAGAATTGAAGAACTACTCAGAAATGATCGTTGTGTTCTGAATAGTCCTACAACCACCTACAGCTGTAACCATTGTAACCAAAGCATTCGAGAATGCAGTACAATGTCTTTAAAGCAATAATAAACACGAAAAATGGGTCTTTATGAGAGGAGGTCAAAGGCGATTCGTCCCGATTGTAGTTGTAGCATGTTTGCTACAACCATACATTTCTTTGCTTTTTACAGTACAGATTCACGAGGACCCAAAGAGATTTCGGTTCTTATCCCTTCACCAGTCAGCTCCGACGTTGCGAAATCTGTGAATGAAAATGAAGAACGAGTGGCGGGAAGAGGGCATTGTGTTTACGTAATTCGAATCACAATCGGAAATTAACGTTGCACAGGCTCAAATTTGTTTTATAGTAATCGCGTGGGCCAGAGCCTCATCGTCATGAAGGCTGACTTACAGTCTTTAAGCCTTAAACATAACAAAGCCTTAAGACATAAATAGTTTGGAAGCATTCCAAAGCAAATAGCAAACTATCTTAGCTTGGAGAATCCTGAAAGTTTTACAGGGAATTGCTTTCGCCGATCATATGCTCGCACATGCATGTATGAATGTGTTAAAGAGGCAGAGTGGATGGAAATCATCTTCTGTTGCAGAAGGATATAATATAGAAACATAAATAATAATAATAATAATAATAATAATAATAATAATAATAATAATAAAAACTATGAAAATAATGGGAGAAAATAATTCACACACACACACACACACACACACACGCACGCACGCACGCGCACACACCACACACATCACACACATCACACACAGAGTGAGTCACGTAACTTTAGCATCTCCTGTAACTTTTGAATGGTTGAAGATATTGAAATGCAGTTTTCACGGAAGTGCATGAGAAAATAGGGCTAACTGATAAGTGTATTTATTTCTATTTTATCACTTGTATTTTACGAGATATTTGAGATAACTTTGTGTTTTCAAATGGAACTATACATATTTGTTCAGTCTATCATAAAGAGCTGATAATGAAAAAGACAAATCCAATGATATACATAATGTCATATGTTAAATAAGGATTTTTTTGAGAAATTTTGATTCTTTTGCGACCAGTTCTTAACGGATATTTTGAATGTAACAGACCGCCACAGGTCACGCAGCGCTCCACCAGCAAGCGCGCGCTCGGGGAAGGGAAGGGATCTTAGTATTTCAAGATACAAAACATATCCCAAATATTCTGAACGCTATCATATCGAGGCGTCAAAGCTTCCTCGGTTCACCGTAGGAGGGGTCAGGGAGGGAAGAAACGGTCCTACGCCTACGGCGCGGCGCATACGTTGACAGCCTCTCCACGTGCGAAATACGAAGATAGGCTTAGGTCATCTCTCAGATCAGATGGGAGATAGCTCGATGAAGGACACTAAGAAAAGGTTCTCTTCAATGGAATCAATAATTATTATTTCATAATTCAATTTTTACTAAGTTTAAATTATGTGAGGTTTTCATTTACATACAAAGTATGCAAAACGTAAACACCGCAACACAAAACATTTACTATAATAAGAATACACTTTAATACAGTTGTTGCTGTGAGCCATCTCCTTTTATTTTTTTTATTAATTTATTACTTTTCTTGTGTACAGCGATATGTAATACTTCAATATTATGAAAGTAAAAGGATGATATCGTAGGCTTCCGCGGCCAGAGTCATGATCTGGGCTGTCCGGGTGACGCCGCGTCGAAGGCTGGGGTGCCGACGTTTCGACCGACATATCGCGGTCCTCTTCAGGGCTGTACTGCGCCAGAGTCCTCATTTTCCCCTCGCTAGTTACCCTAGCGAGGCGGGAATTTATTCAATATAGGGATTACAAATATACTCCAGCCTTTCGGCTTCTGGAGCTGCGGGAGGGCGATAACTTAAAAAGACTAATTAAACCTAATCTTAACCTAATTAAAACTAAACATGGCCACTTTGGGCTATTTGTTTTATACACTATAAGTTGCGCCAGGATGTTGGGCGCTCTGGTTTATATAGAGAAAGGGGCAGGCTGTGATAGGTCGAGGTGTAGGCCAATCGGGCGTGACTAGGTGAAAGGAGGTGGGGGGAAGCGGACGGACGGAAGCGGTCCGTGGTCGGACGGCGTGGGGCGGTCCGGTGAGCTCAGGGGTCGGACGGCGTGGTGCGGTCCGGGCGGGCGGCCTCCCGCGACCGCGCGCTCCGCAGAGGTGCAATCCAGGCATCGTGGAGGCGTAATCCCGCGTCCCCGTTGATGTTCTGGGGATGTTTAGCGATTTCTAATGCTTCTTTTATCCGCCTTGGCCACCACCTATCCTCTCTCGCGAGCACCTCGGTCTTGTCGAACAGGAAGTCATGGCCGGTTTCCCATGCGTGGAGAGCTACGGCGGAGCGGTGTACCTTCTTGAATTTGAAATCTCGAATGTGCTCGCGAAGTCTCTCCTCTATGGTTCTTCCTGTCTCTCCGATGTACGTGTGACCGCAGCTGCACGGGATGGAGTATACTCCGGCGGCTTGGAGCGGTGGAAGCTGGTCTTTGACGCGCATTAAAGTTTGGCCGAGTTTCTGGTGTGCCTTGAACACAGTCTTGATCTTGAACCGCCTCAGGAGTTTACCTATCCTGTCCGTGACGCCTTGTATGTATGGGAGTGTGGCAATTCTCCTGTTTTCGGTGTCGTGGAGGTCCCTTGGTGTAGGCGGGTCTTGTGTACGTTTCAGGGCCCTGTTGATGGTCAATTTGCTATATCCGTTTGCGGCGAAGGTCGCTTTCAGGACTTCGCGTTCAGCGGGGAGACTGTCTTGGTCGCAGATTCTGGTTGCGCGGATTGCCAGGGTTTTTAAGATGCCGTTCTTCGTCGCTGGGTGGTGGTGCGAATCGGCATGAAGATAGCGATTCGTGTGGGTAGATTTTCTGTAAACCGCGTGCCCCAGGGTGCCATCGTTTCTTCTGCTAACCAAGACGTCCAGAAAAGGTAGCTGGCCATTATTCTCTGTCTCCATCGTGAATTGTATTTTGGGATGAGCACTATTGATGTGGTCCAGGAATTCCTGTAGGGAGTCACGTCCATGAGGCCATATCACAAAGGTGTCGTCGACGTACCTTACCCACATTGTAGGTTTGAGGCGGGCGTTGTTGAGAACCTCAGTTTCAAAAGCCTCCATGAAGAGATTGGCGGCAATCGGTGACAGGGGTGAACCCATAGCCGCGCCCT